>RJWK010026616.1:0-26925 GCA_004363435.1 Platanista minor | reverse complement strand
CAGGTTCTTATTAGTCATCCATTTTATACATATTAGTGTATATATGTCAATCCCCATCTCCCAATTCATCCCACCATCCCCCCACCTCCTGTCCCTTTCCCCCCTTGGTGTCCATACGTTTGTTCTCTACATCTGTGTCTGTGTTTCTGCCCTGCAAACCGGTTCATCTGTACCATTTTTCTAGGTTCCACATATATGCGTTAATATACGATATTTGTTTTTCTCTTTCTGACTTAACTTCACTCTGTATGACAGTCTCTAGATCCATCCACGTCTCTACCAATGACCCAATTTTGTTCGTTTTTATGACAGCAGTAGTCTTTATGAAAGGGAAAATACTGAACCCTCCCCTCCCCAAACCTCTGTTATAATCTGTTTCTGCAACGGAATAGTACCCCGTAGTGGAAAAAAAAGAACAGATGCCAACTTCCTGCAACAACAAAGATGCTTTTTACTGACATAATATGCAGTGGGAAAAAATGGGTCCCAGAAGATGACCTATAACATGACACCCTTTCAACAAAGCTGAAAACAATTAAAACGCAACGTGACATTGTGATGCGTGTGTGATGAATATCTGGGAGCTTGTCCATTTGTGTTAAAACTGCCATCCAACAAAGGTGAGGTAACAGCACAAGACTCAGTGGTCTCTGGGAGGGATGAGAAGGTGTGGGGCACAGAGATGGGTGGAAGTTATCACTGATACTCTAGTTCTTGGGTGGGTTGGTGAACTCACACATTTTTATGTTATAAATAAGTCCAGGCTGATGGTGACAGTGCACCACGAACTAAGATTCATCCAAGCAGTGCATCTGGGGTTTGTTTAGAATTTTCTTGAAAAGGACAATTCATATAACCATGTGGAGACATATTTTTATTTTCTCATCTCCCAGCAGCCTCAAATGAGGGAAAGTCTAAGGTCCCATATCGCAAGTGGTCCATTTATATGAAACGCCTGGAAGAGGTGAACCCACGGAGCCCGGTTGCCAGGGCCTGGAGGAGGAGGGGAGAGGGAGGGGCTGCTAACGGGGATGGGGTTTATTTCAGGGCGATGCAATGTTTTGGAACTAGACAGAGGTGGTGGTTGCACAGCATTGTCGACGTGCTAAACGCCCCTGAATTTTTCACTTTAAGGTGGGTAATTTTGTGTTGTGTGAATCGCACCTCAGAAAAAAATATCTCGAGGGGCTCTGGCTTGGGGACAGGCGCTCCGAGGGCTCTGTGGATGGACGGGTAACACAGCGCTCCTTCCAGGCCCTGCTCTTAGGGCTCCTCGGAAACCCACCCACTTCCTCCTCACCCCCAGCTCCAGGTGGGCACCATTACCTTCCCCATTCTACAGGTGAGGAAGGAGAGTCCTGGCTGGCCCAGAGCCGCACCCTGGCAGGTCCTGGAGCCCGGCTGTGGACCAGCATCCACGCAGGTCAGCCTGTCTTGAGGGCAGTGCACAGCAGTGGTGCCTTCGACGTCCACCCACCCCAGGCTGCTTTTCCAATCTCTGCACCCAGAGGCAAGTGGGTCAGGCAGTACTCCATTTTTCTCTTTTTTTTTAAACGTCTTTATTGCATTTGTCTTAATTTTTAAAAAAAAATTATGTTGGGGCTTCCCTGGTGGCGCAGTGGTTGAGAGTCTGCCTGCCAATGCAGGGGACACGGGTTCGTGCCCCGGTCCGGGAGGATCCCACATGCAGCGGAGCGGCTGGGCTCGTGAGCCATGGCCGCTGAGCCTGTGCGTCCGGATCCTGTGCTCCGCAACGGGAGAAGCCACAACAGTGAGAGGCCCGTGCGTACTGCAAAAAAAAAAAAAAAAAATTATGTTATAATTCACATACCATAACATTCAGGATGTTAAAGTGTACACTCCAGAGGTTTTTTTAGCATGTTGAGTTGTGCGACCATCACCACTAGCTCATCTCAGAACATTTTCAGCACCCCAGAAAGAAACCCCACACCCACTGACAGGCTCTCTCTCCCCCAGCCCCGGGTGACGACTAGTCTGTCTCTCTGGATTTGCCCGTTCTGAACATTTTGTATGAATGGAATCATACGATGTGTGGCCTTTTCTGTCTGACTTATTTCTATTTCTCTTTTTTCTTCTTTGATTGATTGATTGATTGATTGATTTTTTGGTTTGTTTGCGTCTGGCTTCTTTCACTCAGCATGTTGTTTTCAAGGTTCATCTATGCCGTAACATATATTGGTGCTTCACTTCTTTTTCTTGCTGCATGATACTCCATTGCTTGGATAGACCACATTTTAAAATTTTTATTTATTTATTAAAAAAGTATGTATATTGATTGATTGATTTTTGTCTGTGTTGGGTCTTCGTTGCTGTGCGCGGGCTTTCTCTAGTTGCGGCGAGCAGGGGCTACTCTTCGTTGTGGTGCGTGGGCTTCTCATTGCGGTGGCTTCTCTTGTTGCGGAGCACGGGCTCTAGGCGTGTGGGCTTCAGTAGTTGCGGCACGTGGGCTCAGTAGTTGTGGCTCGCGGGCTCTAGTGCACAGGCTCACTAGTTGTAGCGCACAGGCTTAGCTGCTCCGCGGCACGTGGGACTTTCCTGGACCAGGGCTTGAACCCATGTCCCCTGCCTTGGCAGGCGGATTCTTAACCACTGCGCCACCAGGGAAGTCCCTAGACCACATTTGTTTAATCCACCAGTTAGTGGACCTTTTTTTTAACCTACCTTTGGCTATTACAAAAAAAGGCTGTCATGAACCCTCACTCCGTTTTCCAGGTGAGGGAGCCCCAACCCTGTGGGGTGAGGGGACCTGGTGCGGGCAGGGTCAAAGCACCTGTGTGGACAGGAGCTAGTGGCAAAATGAGCCAGGCAGAAGGACTCGCCAGTGCAAGAGCCTTGGGGCCCCTGTCGGGGAGGAGGAGAAGACCCAGAGGCATCCCGAGGGCAGGTGCAGCTCTCTCCCCACCCTCCAGGCTTCCCATCAGCTCCAGGCCCTGCCGTCCGAGGTTAGGGTGGCCCTGGCCTGTGAGGGGACTTCAGGGGACAGGGCATTCTGCTTACTGAGGGTCTCTGAGCAAAGCAGTCCTGCTGGGGGCACGGCAGGGGGCGTGCGAGAGGCAGGAACTTCTGTTTGGGCAGCCCCAGCCCGGTGGGGGGGCGTCTTGGCTGTTTCCCTGCTAATCTCGGGACAGGGTTGGCAGACTAACAACTCCAGGTCACTCTGACTGGAGGCTTCCCAGTACGTAAAGGGTGCCAGCTCCATCCTTTGCGCTGCTCAAGCCAGAACCGTGCAGGTATCCTTGACCCGCCCTTTGTAGCACATCTGGAAGCCCAGTTGGCTCGACTGGAAACAGACCTAGAATCCTGCCACTTGCCGCCACCTGGAATAGTTTCCTAGGGCTGCTGTAACAAACGACCACACACAGCTCTGGAGGCCAGACCTCTGAAATCGAGGTGCAGGCAGGGCCATCTAGGGGAGGAGCCTCCTGCCTCTGCCAGCTCTGGGGCTCCGGTGCCCTTGTCTGTGGCCCCATCCCTCCATGTCTGCTTCCTGCTTCATGAGGCCTCTGCCCCGTGTCTGTGCATCCTCTCCTCTTGTGAGAATACCAGTTGCGGGATTTAGAACCCCCCCTAGCTGAACATGACCTCAACTTAAGTACATCCGCAAAAAACTTATCTCTAAATAAAGTCACATTCTTTTTTTAAAAAATTTATTTATTTATTTTTGGCTGCACGCGGGCGCTCTGCAGCTGCGGCGAGCGGGGGCAGGTGGGGGGGGGCGGCAGGGGGCGGGGCCCATTCCCTCTGGGCGCGCATGCCCCCCACCGCGGGGCCCCTCCCACCACGGAGCTCGGGCTCCAGGCGCACAGGCCCCAGCAGTTGCGGCAGACGGCTCAGCAGCTGCGGCCCACGGGCTCCAGAGTGCAGGCCCGGCAGCCCTGGCGCACGGGCCCAGCTGCTCTGCCGCACCCAGGATCCTCTGGGACCAGGGATCGAACCTGCGCCCCTTGTTCCAGGAGGTGGACCCTCAACCACTGTGCCACCAGGGAAGTCCAAGGTCACATTCTGAGGTCCCCGGTGGACATGAATTGTGGGGACACCATGCAGCCCAGTACAGCACCTAATCCAGGTAGGAGGTGCTGGCCTCTGCCACCAGAATCTCGCTCCTGGGCCGCATCCCCAGCCTCTAGCCGGGATCCACCACAGTCTCTTCTCACCTGTGCAGGCCCACAGCTCTGGAAAATCCAAGTCAGAGCCTGAAGCTCCTCTCCAAGAACGCCCAGGTCGCTATGGGCAGAAGCCCAGGTCCTCACGCTCCAGGCTGGACACCCTTGCCTCCCCCTTCTGGCCTCCGTGCTCCCCCTGAACACACAGGGCATTCATTGCCTCTGCCCCAGGGCCTTTGCACTTGCTGTTTGCTCTGCTGGGAGGGACCCGTGTCGCCCAGCCCCCCCCACCCCACCCCGGGTCCTGACCTCCCTGTTTAGAGTTATGACCCTTCCCACACACTCACGCCCCTTCCCTGTTTTTGCTCCCTCTGGGAAACACAGCACCATCTAACAGACATCGTTTAATGGCGTTTATTGTCTGTCTCCCAGTGGAACGGGAACTCCATGACGGAAGGGATTTTCCAGAACCTCAGGCGGTACCAGGCCCTCAGGCAGCCCTCAGTCGAAGCTGTTGTGAGAGTGGTGCCTGCCTAACCTCCCAGACCTCCCTGGTGAAGTGACCATTATCAGTCAATATCCTGACGGGAGACAGGATTCCACTCCGCAGGGTCTCACTGGATGTTAATGAAGGGAGTCACAGGGCTGTGGGGACCTGGGGCTTCGCCGGGCCTGCAGGGGCTGCTGGAGCTCGGTGGAGGGCCTGGGTGGGAAGGGGTCATAGAACTCACAGCTGTGGAGGATCAGGGACTAAGGGCCTCTGCTGGGCCAAACCCAGGAAAAGCCAGAGGCCCCCGGGCGACGCAGCCTCCAGGGCCCAGAGCCTGGTCTGGGTGTGGGGCACCGAGCATGTGCAGGACACGCCTCTCAGGGGGGAAATGGAGGCCCGGGGCTCCTGGTCCCAGCCCGCATCACCAGCTGCACAGCCCACCAGGAACTTGGGGCGCCTCCAGGCTAGGAAGCAAGTGTCCAGAGGCAGATTCCAGCCTTGGGAGGCAGACGGGCAAAACGCTTGTGCCCTGTGTCATGGGGCAGGAAAAACAGCCACAGCCACCGTGCCCGTCACCATCCTCTGCCGAGGCCTCAGCCATCAAAGCCCAAGTCCAGGCCAGCTCTCCCTGCCTTTCCAATAACCAGGTGTGAGGCCTTGGACAACTTACTTTTATCTTTTTTAAACTAGTTTTCTCATCTGTAAAATGGGGCCACAATGCTACTAGGATATTTCCAGGTTCCCAGCTTCTGGGCGTCCAGTGGGAAGAAACTTCCCATCCTTCTTGTGGTTGGAGCTGTGAGGTCAGTTCTGACGGATGAGCTGTCAGTAGAAGCTTCCGGAAGGGAGCTCCTAATGGCCCCTCCTGAGCTCCCCCCTGGTGTGGCAATGTCAGACGGTCCCACATTCATTCTGGAGCCCCTAGCCAACACTGGGATGGATCACCACATAACAGGAGCAAGAAATAAACCTGCAGGGTTTCGAGTGGCGGAGCTTTTCGGAGCAGTTTGTTACTGCTGCATAGCCTAGCGGGTCCTGACTGATAGTCAGGAACTCACTGGGCTGTCGTGGGGATTGGGTGGGTTGACCACATAAAATGCTCAGTGCAGTGCCCAGCACGTAGCACATGCCCAGCAGATGATTCACAGATACGGGCGGTCATCCAACTGGAATGTCTGTGCCAGCCTTTGTCCACTGGCTCACTCACTCCTCGTGACCTGCTTCCCTGGCTCCTCTGACTACACTTCTAACCCTTCCTCCGCCTCGCCCGCCCGCCCACTCTGGCCTCCACGCTCCACCTCAAACATGCTGAGCCTGTGCCTCACCCCTGCTGGGCACACTCTCCCCCTAGAACTTTGCGTGGCTGGCTCTTGGGTCAGCCCAGGTGGCCCCTCCTCTGAGAGCGTCCCTGACCACTTAAAGCAAAGCCATGCCCCCTCACTCCATCTCCATCACTTCACCCTGGTCTGCCTTGTCTAAAGTACCTGTCTGGGACAAATATCATATGACATCACATATGTGGAATCTAAAAAAATGACACAGATGAACTTATTTACAAAACAGAAACAGACTCACAGACCTTGAAAACAATCTTATGGTCACCAAAGGGGAAAGGTGTGGGGGAGGGGTAAATTAGGGGTTTGGGATTGACATATACACACAACTACACATAAAACGGAGAACCAACAAGGACCTGCTGAATAGCACAGGGAACTCTACTCAGTATTCTGTAGTAACCATATAAGTTACACCTGAAACTAACACAACATTGTAAATCAACTATAGTCTACTATAAAATAAAAATTAAACAGAAAAAAATAAAGTACCTGTCTTGGGACAATCAATCCCAGCTGCTCACCAAGTTAAGGGCATGGGGAAAATAGGGGTCTGTTGTAGATTAAAAGAGATTTACAAATGCAACCGTGGTTCTGGACCAGGATTGATTGAACAAGTCCACTGTAAAGATATCTGGGGAGACAAGAGGGGCAACTTTGAATATGGTCACATAGGAAATGACATTAGGGCATTATTGTTCATTTTGGGAGGTGTGTCTCTGTCATGCAGGAAAATGATCTTTTTCTTTTTAACTGATGTATAATTGACATGTTAAAATGTCTGTATTCCCATACAAGGTACTTAGGAATAATATGTCGTTATGTTACTTTATTTTAAAAAATGTGGGGGGGTGGTATGTGTGTAAATATTTTATTTTACTGTCCAAATTGTGAAAGCAAGGACCAACTCTCATGCAACTGGATTTCTTTCTTTCTTTCTTTTTTTAAAATTTTATTTTATTGGTGTCTAGTTGATTTACAATGTTGTGTTAGTGTCAGGTGTACAGCACAGTGATTCAGTTATTCATATACACATATTCAGTCTTTTTTAGATTCTTTTCTCATATACGTCACCACAGAATACTGAGTAGAGTTCCCTGTGCTATACAGTAGGTCCCTGTTGGTTATCTATCTTATATATAGTAGTGTGTGTCTGTTCATCCCAGGCTTCTGATTTATCCCTCCCCCACCATGTTTCCCCTTTGGTAACTGTAAGTTTGTTTTTGATATCTGTAAGTCCATTTCTGTTTTTTAAATAAGTTCATTTTTTCCTTTTCTCTTTTTTCTTAAAATTAGATTCCACATATGGGTAGTATCACTTGATATTTGTCTTTCCTTGTCTGACTTATTTCACTCAGTATGATAATCTCTAGGTCCATCCATGTTGCTGCAAATGGCATTATTTCATTCTTTATTATGGCTGAGTAATATTCCGTTGTATATACGTAGCACATCTTTTTTATCCATTCATCTGTCGATGGACATTTAGGTGGCTTCCATGTCTTGGCTACTGTAAATAGTGCTGCTATGAACATTGGGGTGCATGTATACTTTCAGATTATAGTTTTCTCAACTGGATTTCTTTCACAGCACCTAATACACAGTATCTTGCTCTTATCAGATACTCAGGAAATATTTACTGAACAAACGTCAAAACTTAGCTCCTATCCCAGCGGTGCCTCCAAAAAAAAAAAAAAAACTTAGCTCACTGGCAATCACTGCACCTGGAACATTTTTGCATTAAGACAATGAAGGCTCCTGATAAACCAAATTATGTTTTCCAAGAAATGTAATGCTCTAACACCTTAACTGATCCAGAAAAAACAAGTCTACTTTCTTGTAAAATGCAGTAGGAATGAAACAAGGAGGTCTATTTCACTTTAAAATTACTTCAGCAGGACCCAAAATAAGTGAAGCAATATGGCAAAATGCTAACAATAATTAAATTTAGGTGCTGTGTATGTGACTGCTCATTGAACTATTTCCTTTTCTAAGCTTGAATTTTTTCACGACAAATGGAAAGAAATACTGCATAAGAGACATAAGAAAGTATGTACTGTTATGGGACATCCCTATGCGTTTACTTTGAAAATCTTCTCTATTACCATTTAATACATACAAAATAATATCTGTAGCACACATGGAAGGCACAAGCAGAGAATGAACAACCTTGAAAACCGTGCCAAAGAGGGGCGACATTCCTGATAATTTCCATTTCTGTCCGTGTTCCTTCCCATCCTGTCCACTCGACCCCTCAGTCAGAGGTTGCCCGTGCCTGAGTTTCGTGTTTATCATTCCTTTGCTTTAACTTTTTATTTATTTATTTATTTACTTACTTACTTATTTATTTTGCCGTACGCGGGCCTCTCACCATTGTGGCCTCTCCCGTTGCGGAGCACAGGCTCCGGACGCGCAGGCTCAGTGGCCATGGCTCACGGGCCCAGCCGCTCTGCGGCACGTGGGATCTTCCCGGACCGGGGCACGAACCCGCGTCCCCTGCAGCGGCAGGCGGACTCTGAACCACTGCGCCACCAGGGAAGCCCTGCTTTAACTTTTAATTGAGGTGTAACTTACACGCAGTTAGTGGACTAATCTTAAGGATATGGATTCATTTTACAAAAGTCTGCACTTGTGTAACCACCGCTCAGCTAAAGATGCGGCGCTTTCCCAGGCCACAGAAAGCTCTCAGGTACTCGTCTTCACTCCTGACAACAGAACCACTACCCTGGCCTCTTTCCCCATAGATTGGTGTTGCCTGTTCTTGAACATTATAAAAATGGATCATACAGGGACTTCCCTGGCGGTCCAGTGGTTGAGACCCTGAGCTTCCACTGCAGGGGGCGCGGGTTCAGTCCCTGGTCGGGGAATTAAGATCCTGTGTGGTGCCGCATGGTGTGTCCAGAAAAAAAAAAAAAAGAGGATCGTACAGGGCTCAGTCTCTGTGCCTGGCTTCATTCAGGAAGAGGTATGTCCATAAGATTCACCTACGAGATCACATCCTTCCCTTGCTTTTGCAGAACAATCTTAGCATATCTATATAATATGTGTATGTATGTATTTGTACATGTACATTCATATACGCAGACATTGTGTTTTGCTTGTTTTTAAGCTTTTTCTAAAACTGACATCTTAGTGCACAAAAAACACAACACAATAGCATAAGGAAACTGTT
The DNA here is from genome assembly GCA_004363435.1 of Platanista minor. Lineage (NCBI taxonomy): Eukaryota > Metazoa > Chordata > Mammalia > Artiodactyla > Platanistidae > Platanista > Platanista minor. The sequence continues at coordinate 17,805 of RJWK010026616.1, read as the reverse complement.
GGTGAAGGTAAATACATAGACAAATACAGAATATCACTGTAGTGGTGGCGGTAAATCACTTTTAATTCTAGTTTAAAAGTTACAAGACAAAAGTATTAAAGTATAACTAATAAATGTGTTAAAAAGTACACAGTATGAATAGATATAAATTGTGACAATACCGTGAAGTGTGTGTGTGTGGTGGGGATGCAAATTAGTGCAGCCACTACTGAAAACGTTATGGCGGTTCCTTAAAACACTAAAAATAGAACTACTGTATGATCCAGCAATTCCACTCCCGGATGTATACCCAAAGAAAACGTCAAAACATAAATTTGAAAAGATACATGTACCCCAATGTTCGTAGCAGCACTATCTACAGTAGCCAAGATATAGAAGCCACCTAAATGCTTATCTAAAATAAATGGATAAAGAAGACGTAGTATACACATATAAAATGCAATATTACTCAGCCATAAAAGAGAATGAAATTTTGCTATTTGCAACACATGGATGGACCTGGAGGGTATTATACTTAGTGAAATAGATAAAGACAAATACTGTATGTTATCATTTATATGTGGAATCGAAAAGATAAAACCAACCAGTGAATATAACAAAACAGGAACACAGATATAGAGAACAGACTAATGGTTACCAGTAGGGAGAGGCAAGATTGGGATAGGGGATTAAGAAGTACAAAGTACTACAAATGAAATAAAGACACTACCTGGATATATTTTACAGCACAGGGAAGATAGTCAATACTTTATAACTTTAAATAGAGTATAATCTATAAAAATATTGAATCACTATGTTGTACACCTGAAACTAGTATAATATTGTAAATCAACTATACTCCAATTAAAAAGAAATATGTGTAGAGGGGAGGTAACCATAGGGCTTTCGTATGCAGCTGAACATAAGTTGTTATCAGCTTAAAATTGGCTTTTATAACTATGATATTTTATGTAAGTCCCAAAGTAACCACACACAAAAAATTACCTATAGAGTTATACAAAAGAGAAAGGAATCAAAGCATATCAATATTTTAAAAAATCAACAAACCCAGTAAAGGAAAAGAGATTACAAGATGAACTGAAAGCCATGAACAAAATGGCAAGAGCAAATCCTTCCCTATTAGTAATTACGTAAACGGGTAAAACGTAAATCCATTAATGCAAATGGATTAAACTTCCTAATTGAAAGTCATTGAATGGCTGAGTGGATAAAAAACCCAGACCCAACTGTGTGCTGCCTGCTACATGCTGCTCTCTTTAGGTTTAAGGACACAGGCAGGCTGAAAGCAAAGGAATGGAAAAGTATTCCAAGGGTCAGCCACACACCGTATTGCTTCAGGTGCTTCAGGGCTCTCGGGATTTGGGCTTCCCTGTTGTCTCTGAGCTGTTTTACAACTCATTGTAAATTGCAGGTAACTGACAGACATGGGAATTCTTTCTTATCCACAGAGGTTCCGTTATCTTCCCTCCATCCCAGGGGGAAAAATACAAATTTCCCCCCATTTACATATGCATTTCAATACTCCTTATCTATAAAGGTGTCTTTTTCTTTTTTTTCTTTTCTTTTTGGCCGCAGCTTTGGGCCTGCGGGATCTTGGTTCCCCGACCAGGGCAGACGGAACCCGTGCCCCCTGCAGTGGAAGCTCGAGGTGTCTTGACCACTGGATCTCCAGGGAAGTCCCTCTTTTTTTTCTTTTGAAGTTTCTAATATCTGCCTGGGTCCCTCCTTGAGCAAAACCTTTTTTTGATATGCATCTTAACTGTCTAGGGCCAGTATCTTGTTTTTCTGCATCCTGAATCCCCCTCAGGGTGCACCATAGGTGCAACTGCAGCGGCTGTTGGCTTTATGGCCACAACACCCTTGTTTCCTGAAAAGGCAGGCGACATTCTTTGTCCACAAACTGATGGGGGTGAGAAGTTTTAGGACCACATGAAATCAAACAGGCATCTGTACCAAATACCTAAACCACATTCTCCAAACCCTCTCAGAAGGGCACTCTCTTATCTCCTGCTAGTTCCCTTCTTGATAAATGATAAACTTTGGTACAGGTTCCAAATCAATTTGCCTAATATGTGGCTTTCGTAGGGTAATTACCTCAGGGTCCCCGCAGGTATCCGCTTGGCTCTGTGCTCCTGGCGACTCTCCCACTCCTCATCCCCTAGCCGCCATAGCTGGTGACCCCAAGGAAGCAGTCCAGCCCAGCCACACTGCAGATTCCACACCTGGGCATCCCTGGACTCACCTGGAACGGGGGTACTCAGCCTCTAGGACCTACCTGATGGGCTTTTGCAGGATCCCCTTTCCCCTCCCCAGACCAAGACAGGCCCCCGGGTCTCAAATCCAGATGCCCTCAGGGACACGGCAGAGCCTCTGCAGGAGGTGGAGGGTGCAGGACATGGCACACGCCCCGGGCAAAGCCATCACATGCATTTATGCTCTTGAGCAGCAGACTGTCTGGGAAGCTGGTGGATTGGAACTCCTGAGATCCAGCCTAGAGGTCAGACCCAGTCAGCACCCCTTCCCCGGGCACAGCTTCTGGGTCGTGGTTGTGTTGCAGGAAGGGGGACCTCTTCCAGGGCCCGAGAGTGGGCTCTTGTCTAACGTGCGAACATGAATTGTCCAAGGAGACACACGTGCCGACAAAGCAAGAGATTTTGTTGGGAAGGGGCGCCCGGGCAGAGAACAGCAGGGTAAGGGACCCCAGGAGAACGGCTCTGCCACGTGGCTTACAGTCTCGGGTCTTATGGTGATGGGGTTAGTCTCCGGGTTGTCTCTGGCCAATCTTTCTGAGTCAGGGTCCTTGCTGGTGGCGCACGCATCGCCTCAACCTGGATGGATTCCAGCGAGAAGGATTCTGGGAGGTTGGTAGCGCATACGGACTGTCGTTTCCTCTCTCATTTGGGCCTTTCCCGAATTCTTCTGGTTGGTGGTACCTTGTTAGTTCCACGTTCCTTAGCAGGACCTCCCACTGTAAGGTAACTCATGCAAGTGGTTACTGTTGGGTCTGGCCAGGGCGGGGGGTTTCGGTCAGTGGTTCCTCTAACGGTTGGGCGGAGGGGTGCAGGAAATGATGGGGAGCTTTACTCTTCCAGACCTGAGGCAGGCTGGGTGAGGCAGCATCTCACGCACCTGCACCCCTGCTGCACTCCCAGAAGCCCACTCGCGTTCCCCAGTAAAGCCTGTGTTAGACTTCCATGTCTACTCCTCGGAGTACTAAAACCGGGGCTCAGCAAACACATACACCCACGTTCATAGCAGCGTTGTTCACAGTTGCCAACCCTGATGTCCGTCTACGGATGAATGAATAAACCAATGTGGGCCAGCCGTACAAGAGAACATGATTCAGCCGTAAGAAGGAATGAAGCTCTGATTCACGCTACAACACGAATGAACCTTGAAAACATGTTACATCAAAGAAGCCAGACGCAAAATGATGACTGTTGTATGATTTCCTCCCAGATGTGGTTCCCGGAATGAGCAAATGCACGGAGACTTAAAGTAGATTCGCGTTGGCTGAGGGCTGGTGAGGGGCTGGGGGTGACCACTCCGGGGCACGGAGATTCCCTCTGGCGGATAAAAATGTTCGGGAGCTGGGTGGAAGGCAGGGTGGGCACCGGGAGTGTACTCAAAGTCACTAATGATAAATTTTGTGTCATGTGTATTTTAGCATACAGTTGTTGAGAAAGGTATGAGCTGGAATAAAGTATGGATAAGTGAAAAAGAACGTCAAATCTACAATGTCAGAAGCAATACCACAGTTTCAGTGGGGAGGCGAAATAACCTGAGGTGTGAGCTGTGGTGTGGCCAGTGCCCCTGCAGTTGGGCATCTCATCCTACGGGGAGGGGCCTGGGCTCAGAAAGAAACAGACCCTTGAATTTCCCCCCAGCTCCTCCCCCAATGCCCGGCTGCCTGTTTCCACCTGGAGGGCCACCTGGCCTTGGGACACCTTGGGTCTGAGTGTTGCCTTCCTCAGGGACGGTCAGAGGTGCATGGGACTGAATGTAAGATGTGCCTCTGCCGGCCACCCTCTGCCCCCTCCCGGCCCCCTGCCGCCCCCTGCCTCCCAAATGCCCACGCCCAGAGCTGCCCCTCTCTTCCTCTTCATCCTTCGTTATAACCAATAACATGGTAAGTGCAGCTGGACGGGCCTGGGCCCTGGCTTCAAATCCACCTGTTGGAGCCGGGTGACCTGGGTCAGCTACCCTGACCTTTGGCCTCATTCTGTTTCCCCTGCCTCTCAGGTTGGCTCCAGCTTGAGGCCTTTGGCTGTCCCCGCTGCCTGGAACACCGCCCCCATATGCCCTCCCATCACGGAGGTCTCACTCAAATGTCGCCTACTCCAAGAAGCCCTCCGGGACCACCTGGTCCAAAGTGCCCCCCCCCCCCCCATATGCCCACCCTGATCCCGGTCGCTGTGATCATCACCACTTACAACCCTCCTTTTATCGATGGCGGCACTGACTTCTCTCTTCTGCCTCTGGAATGAGAGCTCATGACGTCTGCTGGCATCTTGGAGTCCCTGAGACCCCAGGAAAGGGGCCAGGCGTCCAGGGGCTACGGTGCCCATGGTGCAGCCTGGGACCTTCTCAGGGTCCCCAAGCCCAGGCACTGTTAACTCCACTCCTGGTTCACAGAGCTCTTTCTCTGCTTCCCCTCCGTGGAGCTTGTGACACCCTGTGCTCTCCGGCTTAGTAATACTTCTGTGTTCAGTCAAATATAAATGCCACTGATAGTGAGACCCCCACTTATTTACGAGCCGCTAGAAAGAACACGATGCTGTGGGTTGTACCTTTGTTTGTCTTGGCTGTGCTGCGTGGCATGTGGGCTCTTAGTTCCCTGACCAGGGATCGAACCCGTGCCCCTGCAGTGGAAGCGCGGAGTCTTAACCACTGCACTGCCAGGGAAGTCCCCTCCATCACTTTTAAGACCCATCCTGATTTTACGTGAAAAACTGTTCACCGAGGACTCAGTGAGATTCGGTCATGACACTAGCAGGCTCTGGCATTGCACCTGTGCCCCGGCCAGCTCCTGTCCTCCGGGTGTGGTTGTTTGTTTAATCCGGCCCACCGGGCAGGTGTGCTTATCCCCAGTTCACAGACGAAGCAGCCGACTAACTAGTCAGAGTCACGCCATCAGGGAAGAAGAGCAGGCGCGATCAGGGGCCAGGCTGGGGGACCCACGCTCCCGACAGGCACGCGCCTGGCTCCCCACCCCCCGGGCCGCTTGGGAGGTGGGGGAGGAAGCCTCGGAGGCTGCTAGTGACTTGCTTGGCACCGCAAGGCAATAACCCCAAGGGATTCTAGATGGAGCCTGGGAGGAGGGGGCAGCTGGAGGCTGCGCTGGGGACCGGGGCCCCCGGAAGGGCAGAGTCCAGGCCAGCAGGCCAGCGAGGTCACACGAGTCCAGGCAGAGGATTGCATCAGGGTCTACGCTGCTGTGGCCCGGGGCTACCTGGGGCCTCGCTGGGGTGATGCAACCCTGGCCGGTGGCCACCTCCCTGGGCGGTGACTGTGATGAGGGCGGGCCCTGGGAGCTCCACATTCCATGACCCTCTGACGGTCCCCAGACAGCTCTCAGCCCTGGCTGCTCTGTGCAGACCCCTGGGGGCTCCGTCCTTTCCGGAACTCCCGCCCCTGGTTCACGGCATGCGGTCACCACCCACTTTCCTTGCTGTTTACTCACTTTCCCCACAACCTGCACCCACCTGGACTCCTGCCCCTGCGGAGCATCCGTCTTACATTTACCCTTTGGTTCCTGGGAGCAATTGTGAAATGGCTCTGACAGTAAATGCCACAGCGCAGTCTGTCTCGGGGGCCCGCCCGTGTCCTCTGTGGGCTCGGTCAGCACTTTGCGTCCTGTGCCCCTGTGTCTCTGTGACAAGGACTCTGCCGGGCAGGGAGTGGCCACGTTGTTTAGGAATCACTTGTTCATGTCTCATGTGTTATCACTAAACAAAGGGCCAGGAGACCTTGAGGCTGCTGAGCAGCGTCTGCCTGCTGAGTCCGCTCTGTCTCATGCTGCTTCTCGTGTCTTCACCTGGTGCTGATTCGAGGTCCTCGTGTTGCTCTCCGCAGTCAGCCAGGCGGCCTCTGCTGCACCGTCCCTGGGCCTCCCGACAGCTGAACGCAAGAGGCTTACCTCTGCCCTCTGAAACCAACACTGGACGGAGAGAGATTCGAACACCACAGACCCCAGGAAGGAGTCATGATTGAGAGGGGCTCCGGGAACGGAGCTTGTTTCAGTCCCAGGGAGTCTACCCCCGAGTCAGGCGCTGCACTCCTGGCCTGGCCTAGAACGAGGGGCCAGTCGTCCAGGTCCATCCAGGACAGTCCTGGTTTTCGTCCAAATGGAGCGGCCGCCCTCCCGAAGGCCACTTCCTGGGCTAGGAGGAAGAGGGGAGTCCTGAGATGGCAACGGGTAAAGAAGGCCCTGCCCAGCCGCCAGCACGGGGCCTGGGTCCACCTGCGGCATTTCTGCCGTTCGTTTGTTCACGCAGCAAACATTTAGTAAGCCAGGACCACGTGTTGAACAAAATAGGCCAACTCTTTACACTCTAGCGGAGAGGAAGGACAGCCGACAGAACGCAAGCTGAGTATATAAGCCGCCTGTAGAGTGGGTCAGAGGGCAGCGGGTGCCGCGTAGAAGACAAAGGAGGGAAGGGGTGTGGGTGTGTTTATGGGGGAGGAGGGCCGTTTGCAATTCCAGGGAGGTGGTCAGAGAGGCGCTACTGCAAAGGTGACACTGGCGGCACCTGCATGTGCAAAGGCCCTGAGGCAGGAGCTGTGGTCTGGGAGGGGCCGGGTCAGAGTGGCTGGAGCGAAGCGGGGGAGGGCAGATGGAGGGCAGGGGCGAGGGGCCAGATCTAGGCCATGTTAAGGACTGGGTTTGTACCCTCACACTCACTCCCAAGGCCAGGGGATCCACGGGAGGGTTTGCAGACCAGAGGGATCTGGTCTGATGAAGCTTTTCATGGGTCCCGTGGTAGCCGTGTGGAGAACAGACGGGAGAGAGGCCAGTGCGGATGCAGAGGACAGTGAAGAGGCAGAGCGGATGGTGGCTTGCCTGGGGGGTAGAGGGGCTGATGAGCCGGGCGGGAGGTGAGAGCAGGGTGATGAGGTCTCCGCCTGAGCCACGGGGTGGCCTGCTGTCCGCCTGTGGAGGGGCAGGTCTGGGGCGCTCAGGCCCTTGGTTCTCCCATGCGAAGAGGAGCAGCGTGGCCAGTTGGGTTTTCCAAGATGGACAAAAGTCCTTGGATCTCACATGATTTGTCAGACTGTGGACTGACCCTTGTCACCCACTGAGAGGTGGGGTCTGTCCCCTTCCCTTGGGGCCAGCGGGCAAGAGACCAGCAGAAGTGACCGGTGGTTTCCGCTCAGCCTCCTGGGACTCCTGCCCTTGGCACTGGCCGCCGCCGGGTAAGAAAGCCCAGGCCAGGCGGGGGCTCCAGAGACAGCCAGCATCACCGCCATGCGGGTGAGGAGGACGCGGCCCTGGTCACCACCTGGCTGCAAGTCCACGACGGCCCCAGGTGAGAACCCAGAAATGGGAGAGGGCAGGTGGGAGTGCTTGCTGTAGCCTGGAGCTTCCCCAGTGCCTGGGGAGGCAGGGGAGCAGGCAGCTGTGCTGGGGTCCATCTGCTTTGGTTTCCTCTCATTTCTCTGGACGCACTGGGGTCCTGTCACCCTTTGTCCACTCAGAGAGGGCAGGGGCTGCAGAGCCAGCAGGGGCCCAATGCCCAGCTGGGGTGGGAGGCCCACGGGCACACAGTCGCGAGGGACACCTGGGAGGTGGGAGGACACCGGCCTAGCGCTGGCCTGGCCCCAGAGCCCTGGAGGAAAACCCACTCATCATCCTTGGGATTCCAACGAGGGGCACCCACGCTGCTGTCCCATAATCACACCTCCTCCCCACCCAGGGAGGGCCATGGCAGCTTGTGAGCAGGACCATCAGGGCTTCACTCCCAGCTCCCCCACCCACCAAGTGCCGGAGCTTCGGCAAATCCCTGCTCCTCTGCGAGCCTCAGTTTCCTCATCTGGAAAAAGAAACTAAGCACATCCCTTCCCTTGTGTCTGTGAAGCGCAGAACAGTACCAGTAACTGTACCATCATGATTATTCTTTAGGGTGAGTCACCCAGAGCCTCCTAACCTCCCATAATTTGCTCCTAGGAAAGGTGGCAGGAGGGGATGAGGTGTGGCTGGAATCTGGGTCTGGCCTCGGTCCCATCCGAGGGGCAGCTGCGGTGCTGGGGGTCTCTCTCCCTGGGTGTTACGGGCTGAATGTTTGTGTCCCCCCCAAAGGCTGTATGTTGAAGCTCTAACCTCCAATGTGATGGTACTTGGAAATGAGGCCTTGGGAGGTGATAAGCTGAGATGAAGTCCTGAGGATGGGGCCCTCATGATGGGCTTAGTGTGCCTATAAGAAGAGACCAGACTTGCTCTCTCTGCCATGTGAACACACGGCCAGGAGGTGCCGTCTGCAAGCCCAGAAGCAGGCTTTCACCAGGAACCCAATGTGACGTCTTGGACGTCCAGCCTCTAAGACTGTGAGAAATAAATAACTGCTGTTTAAGCCCGCACTGTGGCTTTTGTTATGACAGCCTGAGCCAAGACCAGAGCCCCAGTTTCCCCACCTGTAAAATGGGAGCGAGAGCAGAGACCTTCTGGTCCCAGGGGTCCCCTGTGTAGATGTGTTTTGTGTACTTGACACCCACACACACAGGCATATGAGTGTTTTTGCCTGCAAGGCCCAGTCATGCTGACGTCAGCCAGCACCTGGGCCTCCACGGCTGACCTCGCCTGGGGTCTGTGCTCTCACCAGTGTGGTGTGAGCCCTCTGATCTCCTCCTGAGGGATCTCTCTGGGTCTGTCACCATGGCTGCAGGCTCCCTGGGGGATCCACCGCTTCTCCAAGTAGAGCCAGCACAGCTTGGGGTGAAAATAGAGACTTTTGACTGAAAACCCAAAATTTTACATGAAAGCTGCAGGTATTTAAATAGTGACTCACCTAAAATTGAAAATTTTATGTGAGCATAATATCATTCTGTGACATTACTACCAGAGATGCAGAACCGGAATTGAACCATGGGGACACTTGAGGCCGCTGGCATTGAGGGACAGTCTACAGGACAGCCAGCCTGTGACCTTCACGAGGGCCAAGGTCATGGAGGTTAAGGGAAAACCAAGGCTCAGGGAGCATAAAACCTCGGGACAGCTGAGTGTGATGCTGGGTTGGGTCCTGTCAGCAAAAGATGTTGCTGGGACAAATGCAGAAACCAAGTGGGGTCTGATGTGTCCTATTATTTCTTGATTTTACAGACTTGAGAGAAAGTCCTAGTTTGCAGGAAATACACAGAAAAGTGTCCGGGGTCGTCAGTGTGCTCCCAAATAACTTAGGTAAGAAAAAACAAAAAGTCTTGTGCTCTGCCTGCATCTTCTCTGTATATGTGAGACTATTTCAAAATGTAAAAGCACGTGTATTTATAAAAAGATGGGCTCAAGCCAAGTATCTCCGTGGATTTGTTCAGTGCCCAGACCCCTGGTTTGCAGCCCCCGGTGGGAGCAGCTCTTACTGCTAATTTGTCCTTTAGGACTGAACACAGAGATGCACCACTTCTGTGTCTACTGTTTACTTCCTGTGAGACAGCATTAGTGGGAACGTTTTATAAAATGGTCTTCAGCTTTAACGCAAGAGTAAGACCGCCACCCACCATGAGAGAGCCTGGGTTCTCGTAGACCCGGTCCACTGCCAGCTCTGACCCCACGGGCTGTGTGCCCAGGGGAACTGGGGACCCCATCTGAGCTGTTTCCCCGAATACACGAAGGCCTAGGACTGCCCCCCCCCCCACTCCCCCGCAGGCTGCTGGAGAATGAAGTGGGACCACGCGGGGCCGTCCTTGATGAGCAGAGGTAGCCTGTTCCCTCAGGAGGGACCTTTAGTCCATCTGGTGTGGTCGGACGGGCGGAGACCCTTCCTGGGTCCAGGGACCAGATGGTGGACAGATGGATGTGGGATGTGGCCTGGCCTGGCTCAGTGAGCATGGGGCCCGTCCTGGAGACTGCCTGCCTGGCCCCGGCATCCACACATCCCGGGAGGGGCCCTGAGCCTGCCTCTGCTACCTGGGCATCAGGTAGGGGTGGAGGTGCACAGCTGCAGGAGCCTGAGCTCTCTCCTGAAAATGCGAACGTTTCTGCCTCACCCTAGAGCGGGTGGTGGTGATGACTTCCCAGGATGCAGGAATGAGTGCCAGCGCCTTAGGGCAGCCTACCATCCCCCACGTGGGCTGGCCTTTGCTCTTCCCGTCCTCCTCCTGGAAGATCGTGAGGACGTGGGGTCTCCTGCTGGAGCAGGCCCATTGCACCGCAGGACGTGTGCACCTGCCCTGCCCCTGTCGCCCCGCCCCGGCCAGACTCTTCCCTCTGCTCGCTGCACAACCAACCGCTTCTCCTCCCTGTGTTTCCGCTCATTCCCCGGCTCAGGGCGGCCTTTCTGGAGCCCCCTGAAAAGCAGCTGTTCACAAACTTCCCCGTGTATTACACTTACAGAAAGGGGGGAGGGTAACACGTGGCCGGCCCCACCCCCAGCCTTCTGACCAGCAGGTAGGGCCAGGCCCGAGAATCTGCATTTCTACCGGCTCTGGGTGATGTCGATGCTGCTAGCTGGGCACCCCGCCCGGAGAACCCCTGCTCTAAAGCGGCCCCTGCAGGGGCTCTTCACACCCCCCTTATGGCCTGATGCTCACCTCACCTACTCTCCTCTTCCTATAACCGACACCATTTTTGCTGCAGGTGTTCACCTGCCCCAGCCCCAGGGAGGGGTGGTGATTCCTCTAGACCAGAGGTTCTCAACCCAGGTGACCCTACCTTTGGGGCTATCTATGGCTGCGACAGGGATGAGCAAGGACCATCCCACCCCCACGTCCACACACCCCCAGGAGAAACACTGATCAATCGCTCCCTGCCAGTGAGAGCGGGCAGGCAGGCAGGGCTTCTGGGAAAGGTAGCCCTCCTGGGTGAAGGGGGTACAGCTCCCACTCTTTGTCCCTCCGGGTGGGAGAGCGGTGGCTGCCATCCTGGCCTTGGAGCCAGAAGCAGAAGGAGCAATGGGATGGAGCCACCTCCCTGCACTTCCTGTTGGGAGGCCCTCGGGGTCATTCGGGGTGGCAGACAGCGTCCCATCTGCCTCACCCAAGACCTTGTCTCGTTCTGCACGTCCCGCACTGAGAGCAGTGCCTGCACGTGCAGGTAGGCACTCCGTCCATCAGAGAGGGTTGGGCGAACGTGCCAGAACCCCAGGTCCTGAGACCTGACCCGGCCCGACGCCTGCCTGCAGGCAGGAGGCTCGCTTCCCTGAGCTGGGCCTCAGCTTGTCCATCTGTGAAATGGGTGTAATGACCCAGGGGTCATAGAGTCATCAAAGAGGCGCTGGGCAGGAAGGTGTTGGTGACCACTGCACAGGCCTTCCTAGAGGCCCCCCACCCCAGAGTGCAGGTGGTCTGGGGCCAGGGCTGCAGAGCCCCTCGAGGCCCCGGAGGACGCTCACGCTCGGACCGCCTGGGCGCGTCATGTAGCCGAGCCTGAGCCGTTACAAGGCAGGAAGAGATCGTGTTTGCCTGAAACGCGTCACAAGGGAAGCCCACCACGGCCCCAGCTTGGGGGCTCGCCCGTGGAGGCGGCTGCTCTGGTCAAGGCAGCCGGCAGGCCCACTGGGACCAGGAGAGGAAGCCCCACGGGCGGGCGGAAGCACCAGGGGCGGCTTTGTGGCAGGTGATGGGGAGGGGTTGCCCGTGGGCCTCCGGGCTGCTCTTGCCAGGGCCTGCGGGACCTGATGTAACGCCCCAGCCCAGCCTACCCCTGGCCCCTCGGTCAATCTCCGTGAGATTCAGTCACTCGCTCGCTGAAAGGACGGCTCCCGCCCCGACCCGGCCGGGACGTGACGCAACCTCGCCAGCTGGCAGAGGGCAGGCCGGCCAGGTGGGTGCTCCCCCTGCATCCGCGCCCGGGGAGCAGCGCCCTCTGCCGGCCTCTGCCGAGTCGGGGAGGCTGCACCCGGTGGCCTCGGCCCGCGGGCTGGTGGCGCCGTCCCCATCTGCAAGGCGGGGTCCGCTCTACAGGGACGCTTGGCTCAGGCGCTGGAGGGGCGGGCATCAGTCCTTGCACTTTGTGGCTCTGGGCCGTGGCCCCTTCTGTCCTGTCGCAGGCCAGCGCCGAATGTCACAGCGCCAGGGCCCGGGCCGCTGTCCACAGGAAGCTCAGCAGCGCGGCCAGCAGTGGGCCCGCGGCCCGCGGTGCTGGGGCGGCGATGGAGGTGCAGGAGCAGACCTCGTAGGCGTCCTCTGAGCGGCTGGGGTCGCGCTGCCCCGGCCGGGCGTGGGCCCCGGCCTCTCCGTCTACGCCCTCGGGGTCAGCGGGCGGGTCTCTGCAGACCAGCCAGTCCCGGGCCGTGGACCGCGGGTACCCGGGCGCCACCTCCAGCTCGCCGTCCAGTACCTTCCAGTACTCCTTGCCGCGGAAGAAGTAGGCGGCACCTGGGGGAGAAGAGGGCAGGCAGCTGAGCTCCGGCCGCTGCAGCAGGCGGGATTCAGTCTAGACAGCAGGAGGACGGGATGCAGAGAGCTGCGGGGCCAGTAGGAAGGACGGACGTAGAATGTTTCAGGTGAGAGAGTCTTGGTCTCAGCCTCCGGGGAGCCCATCTGTGGGCACTCAGAGCATTACAGGCCTGGGAAAGCTCAAGGAGCCGCCTGGAGGGAGGGGGATGGATGAGATGACCTCTGCTTTTTCCCTACTATTTATTTACTGAGGGCCTACTATGTGCCAGGCTGTTCTAGGTACTGGGAACATGGCTCTGCAAATAGAACAAACGAAACTTCCCGTACGGGTGGAGCTGCCCCTGTGGGAGGGTGCTGTACTTCTCATTGCAGCCAGGGGGCGCTTCAATGACGTTTGGGCGGAGGCCTTAAACCGGTGGGGAAAGTGTTGGGGGCGGGGGGGAGACGCATGGCAGGTACAAAGGCCCTGGTGTGTGTGTGTGTGTGTGTGCGCGCGCGCGCGCGGCGTGGGGGGGGGGGCGGGTCAGACGCACGCATCTGACCCTGGATCCCCGCTCCCCAGGTGTGGAGGCGGAGGCGGCCCCGGACTCGCCCTTTCCCCCAGCGCCCGGCTCACCATCGGACCAGCGCATGGCATCGTCGAGCGTGCTGGGGATGCCCCTCCACGGGGGGCTCTGGGCGGGGTGGCCAGGGTCCATGCGCCGTGTGTGCTCATCGTAGCGCCAGTACAGCTGGTCCTTAAAGAAATAAGTCTTGTCATTGTGGGCCCAGGAGAAGGCAGCATCGACGCCGCCGGGCGGGAGGCCGAAGTCCGAGATGGGCCGCGGGTATCCTTCCTCTACGTTATTGTCCTTAAACACCCAGTATCTGTCTCCTGGGGACGAGAGAAAGAGCCGTGGGCCGGGGCTCGCCCAGCCCGCCAGGGTGGGGGGGGGGCCAGGGCACCCCGACGCGCAGTACCCACAGCGTAAGTCCCAGCAGGATTCACCGAGTGCCTGCTGTGCTCCCGGCGGGGGTCCCACACGCACCAGCAGCCTGGGCACGCGGGGCCAGATGAGGTGGCCACATCACAGCCAGGGGGCAAGACTCCCGCCTCCGAGCCCAAGAAGCCACTTCGGTCAGCGGGGCCTTGTCCACTTCTGCTGTGAGGTGGGCTGAGCGTGTTCACAGGCAAAGCAGGAAGGGCACTGGGTCAAGGCCCACCAGAGCTGCATGTGTGCAGCCTTGTCAGATTACACAGGAGCAGAGCTTTCGAAATCACCAAGAACTTCAAATCTGCATGTAAAGCTTTTGGAAAACGGTGTGATTAAGATCCTTGCTGGGTATATCCTTGACTTTGTGCTCTGGGAACATCCTTAGCTGCTCTGCCGCAGAAGGGTGGGAATTAAATTTGGGTATGTGTTGTCATGTCCACCACTCCCACCCGGGTTTAGCAACAAATCAACCCTGTTATTTAGAAAACAAAGGAGGGAATTCCCTGGCGGTCCAGGGGTTAGGACTCTGTGCTTTCGCCCTGCAAGCTGCAAGGCGCGGCCAAAGAAACCAAACCAAACAACACACGAAGAAAGCAACAAATGAAACAACAGAAGATACAAATGGAAAAAGAAGCAAAACATTAAAAAGGTCTTTGGCTGCACAGAGGGCTGGAATAGACATTTCTCCAAGGAAGCTATTCAGATGGCCAGAAAGCACACGAGGAGATGCTCGACACCACTGGTCATCAGGGAAATGCCCGTCAAAACCATAATGAGGCGCCGCTCATGCCCACTAGGATGGGCTCAAACCCGTCCCCAGAAAACAGCAAGCGCAGGGGAGCACGGGGGGAATTGGGCACCGCTGGTGGGAATGTAAAATGGGAGCAGCTGCTGTGGAAGAAAGTTTGGCAGTTCCTCAGAAAATTAAACATAGAAATAGTACAGGATCCAGTAACCCCAGCCCTGGGTATACACACAAAGGAATTGACAGCAAGTTCTCAAAGAGCTATCTGTACACCCATGTCTACAGCAGCATTATTCACAACAGCTGAGAGGTGGAAGCAACTCAAGTATCCATCGGCAGATGATAAAATGTGGTCCCTCCAGACAATGGAACACTACTCAGCCTTAAAAAAGGAAGGGAATTCTGACACCTGCTACAATGTGGATGAACCTTGGGGACATTACGCTCAGTGAAATAAGCCAGTCACAAAAAGACAAATCCTGTGTGGTTCCATGATATGAGGTCCCTAGAGCAGACAAATCCATGGACACAGAAAGCAGGATGGTGGGTGCCGGGAGTTGGAGGAGGGGGATGGGGAGTTAGTGTTTCATGGGGACAGAATTTCAACTTTACAAGATGCAAAAGCTTTAGAGATGGGCGGCGGTGATGGTTGCACACAGTGTGAAAGCACTTAATGCCTCTGAACTCTACACTTAAAAATGGTTAAGACGGTAACTTTTACATTGTGTGTGTGTGTGTGTGTGTGTTTTACCACAATTAATAATTTCTAAAAAATCATCTGTCAGAGACTGGCAACACATGAAGGAAACGGTGGCACAGCTGCAGACAGGGCCCTGTGCAATCACAACGAGAAGGGCTGTGAGGCTTTGCTCTGAGTGGGCACATACGTGGGGTGACGTTGACAAGGCAGCCAGACCTGCTCCAGCCGACGCTGCCAGGCAAGTGCACAGGCCCCAAGTGCCCAGACTGTCTCATATTCCAAGTCTGGAGCTGTGGTTTCTCGTGGGGATCTCCCGATTTTTAAATGTTAAGAAATAATCCAAGTTACTTAGAAGATGCCAGACAGGTTCCCCCCACCATGACTGTGGCCGGCCCTTGACATCCAGCCTGGGAGACGGTGATTCCGCTGTCAGGGGGCGCGTCAGGGTGAGTGTGGAGGGGTCGAGCCCAGGCGCCACACAAGGGAGGCCAGGCTGGAAAGCCTGGGTCAGGGCAGCAGGGTGGCTTCACTCTGGGGAGCTACAGACCCTGCACTCCCAAAACACAACTGCATGTACGTACAGCAGTGCGTGAGACTGAGGAAGGCTCACAGCCCCCGAAGCGCCCACAGAACTGGCAGGGCTCAGTCTCCTGCCGCAGGTGGGGCACCTTGCCTTCTCCCCAAAGAGACAGCATGCTCCCCAAGGGCAGGAACCACCACCCCAGCCCCGCCCGGGAGCGGGGCTGTTGAGGGTGAAGTGACACCCCTCCTCCAGTGAACCTGTCACCCAGGACTGAGATGGGAGAGCAGTTTCCCCCTGCTCTTAGACTAAATCAAGCTCCTTCCCATGGTCCCTCGGCATCGGCCTGCACTTCCCACCCCCGCCTCCTCACCCTCTTCCAGGCTCTTTCAGTCAGCAAGATTGTTCCTGCCTCAGGGCCTTTGCACTGGCAGCTCCCTCCGACTGGTATGCTGTTCCCTCAGATCTATCTGAAATTAACTCCCTCATTACTTGCAGGTGCTTATTGTGTGTCCCCCACCCCAGAATGAGGGCAGGGATTTTCGTGTCTTGCCCACTGTGTGCCTGCAGGGCCTACCACAGTGCAGAGCACATAGCAGGTGCTCAATAACTACAAACTGGCTGAGTGCACAAATGAATGTGATACTCTCTGCTCTGAGCTCTGGACCCACAGAGCAAAGCACAGGACTGGCCTCCTGCGTGGACGCGAGCTTTGGGGGTCCTGGGGAGTGCGGGCTGTGGCCCCCGGTCAGCGATGCCCGGCAGGCACCCAGATGGGGGGCGCCCACCTTTGAAGAAGACGATCTTGTGGTCGCTGGTGCGCTCGTACACGGCATCCACGCTGTCCAGGCGCAGCGGCAGGCCCCGCCAGAAGCGGTGCACCTGTGCCGGCTGCGGCGACACCAGGTGCCGGTCCCGGGTCAGCCGCCAGAAGTACTTGCCTGGGGGGACACAGGGGATGGGGCTGCAGGTGGCCGGCCTGGGGCCCAGAGCGGGGTCTGGTCTTCTGTCCGCCGGCCGCTGGACCCCGAGGGGGTTACCTTTGAAGAAAAAGGCCTCGCCTCGGATCTGGGCCACCGCGTCAAAGTGGGTGCTGCATCTGTGGGGCACATCCTTCCTGGACCTGGGGGCAGAGAGAGGGCTGGGCTGGGAGGCAGCCCCACTCCGAGCTGCCCCGGGGAGCTGGGCTGGGCAAGGCCATGGAGACAAGCATCCCCGAAGGACCCTGCACGCCCGCATCACCGCCTGCAGGCCCAGCAACCACAGTTTAGTCAAGAGAGAAAAGCAGGTGAAACTGAGCCCCATGCCCGTGGTGCAGGATGCAAGATGGATCACCGAGCGAGCGTCAGGGAGCGCTTGGACGAGCAGGCGCTCTCAACGCTGCCAGCAAAGCATCGAGAAGCCAGCTGGGCACTTTCTACAGAAACGCTGAGCGTGCGTGCCGGGACCCCGATTCTGAGTCTGGAGCTTTGTCCACGGACAGTACTCACAGCAACATCATCTGTGACGACTAAAGGTCAGGAACTTAAATGCCCACCGATCCAGGACTTAAAAACAGGGCAGGGCACACGCGTACCGCACTGCAGCTCAGCTCAGAGACCCAGGCATCTTCACAGACACAGAGGCCTCCGTGGGCCCTGGGGCCAGAGCTGAGGCACAGAGCAGCACAGGAGACGTCCCATTGGGTTCACGCGTGTACATCTACACGCTTCGCTTTCTATACACGTGTGGAAGGACACGCACACGCACACACACAAATGTTTGCCCCAGGGAGGGGACTGGCAGGTTAGCAGTGAGGACTAACTTTTCACTGTGAGTGCTTTTTGCGCCTCTAGAATCGTGCACTGCTGGCAGGTGTTACTTATTCAATAAATAAGTGCAAATAAAGAACAATAATAACGCAAGTTAGAGCAACATCTGTCGACCCCAGTGGAAATTCACCACATGCAGCTGAGTGAGAAAAGCATAAAAACATCCCCCATTTGGAGAACCAAACCTCAAAACGAACCAAACCACGGAAGCCTAAATACATAGATTTCTGTTTGTATTTTTGTGTTCAGTGTTTTGTGTGAGCGTGAAGGTGGCAAGGAGCCATGCCAGGAGGTGAGGGCAAAGAGGGGAGGGGTGGGTGGGGACGCCTCCCTGCAGATTCTGTGGCACTTGTTCCACTGGGGGATGGGGGGTGAGAGGAGGCAGGCTCTGACTGCTTTCACCACAGGGCTATAGATGAATCCAAGGCTGGGCCTTAAAAGGCAGACAGCTGCTGCATGGCCTCCAGCACTGCCAGCCCTCTGGACGCTCCCTTGGGACAGCCACTCTA
>RJWK010026615.1:0-26919 GCA_004363435.1 Platanista minor | reverse complement strand
TTGTGACCTCTCCCGTTGTGGAGCACAGGTTCCGGACGCGCAGGCTCAGCGGCCATGGCTCACGGGCCCAGCCGCTCCGCGGCATGTGGGATGTGGGATCTTCCCGGACCGGGGCACGAACCCGTGTCCCCTGCGTCGGCAGGCGGACTCTCAACCACTGCACCACCAGGGAAGCCCTCTCCACGTCTTTTTAATTTGCATTTTGAAGAGGCAAGATCAATTTGTAGTCCTGTAGAATGTCTTCCATCATTCAGGATTTGACTATTTCCGTGCGGTATCATTTAACTTGTTCTTCTAGCCCCTGTATTCCATGTAAAGGTTGGAAGACAACAGTATGTCACAGATTATGCTGTTTATCTCATATTGTATCATACTAGGAGTACAAAATGTCAGACTGTCACACTCTTACTGTCGTTAAGTTTGATTCCTGACTTAAAGTGACAACCACCAGATTTGTCCATCTCAAAGGTATGCTTTTTCCTTTATAAGCAGAAAATTATCTCTGAGGTGACAAGTTGGCACCATGCAACCATCCTGTTCACCAACAGCCTGACACCTAATGGTTTGCCACCCACTGATAATCCCTTCCTGAATCAATTGTGTCACTAGGGTTTGTACAATGGTGATTTTCTAATTTGATCATCCTTTACACTTATCAGTTGTAATTCTTCTGTAAAGAAGGGGCTTCTCTCTTCAATTAGAGCTGGAGAAATACTTAATTTTTTCTAATTACAAATCTCCAGAGAAAAAGTTGATGTGAAAATCATCTTCAATATTGGCAAACGAGAGTTTTTCTTTCCGTTTCTTCTCTTCTTTTTTATTATCAATATAAACTTATGAATTGGGTTTCCCTGGTGGCGCTGTGGTTAAGAATCCACCTGCCAATGCAGGGGACACGTGTTGGAGCCCTGGTCCGGGAAGATCCCACATGCCGTGGAGCAACTAAGCCCGTGCACCACAACTACTGAGCTTGCGTTCTAGAGCCCGAGAGCCACAACTCCTGAAGCTCATGCTCCTGGATCCCGTGCTCCACAAGAAGAGACGCCACCGCAATGAGAAGCCCGCGCACCGCAACGAAAAGTAGCCCCCGCTCGCCACAACTACAGAAAGCCTGCGCACAGCAACGAAGACGCAACGCAGCCAAAAATAAATAAAAATAAAATAAAGTAAATAAAACATTTTTAAAACTTATGAATTTTATTCGTTTTATTTATTTATTTACAATTATATTTCTTTATTTTTTATTTTATTTTATTTAAAAAATTTTTTTGGCCACGGCACACAACTTGTGGGATCTTAGTTCCCTGACCAAGGATCGAACCCAGGCCCTTGGCAGTGAAAGCACAGAGTCCTAACCACTGGACCGCCAAGGAATTCCTAACAATCAATTATATTTATTATTGTTACCATCATCATCATTATTAATGTGTGGCTCAGCTACACTGACTCCATTTCGTCAGCTCCATCTTAGGCCTGCAGTCCTACCCCTACCCCCTTCCACATAACTGCGCTTACTCATGAGGAATGCACTCAAGCCAGATAAGTTCCCTATCACCTTTTACACTTTCATCTGAACTGAAAAGTGGAAGGGTGCCTTTTGCTGAAACAGATGGTTAATGGTCATGAGACCCCCCACACACACGGGGGGAGGAAACATCCCCCCACCCCCCAAGTTCCCATCCATGCAGATGTGCTTCTCTCTAGTAGTCAGATTCTGTTTTTAGCTTTGGCCCTCTTAAATTCCCCTGTACCCCTTTCATCAGTGTGGAGTGCAGCTCCAAATACCTCTGGATCGTCGTCTGCCCAGTCCTACCTGTATGTAAGTTACCCACAATAAACTTCACAATTGCACTTTATGGAGTAGCCTGCTTCATTTTTCAGTTTCAAAGTTCCTTCCCATTTTGGAGGATATTATTCAGTATTTCCACCTCCCAACAATTATCATTATCATTATTTGATGCTCAAATTGCTCAGTCAAATTGGCCAGTGGGAACCCCTTCAGTATGATGCTAATATCCTTTTGAAATGACTCCATTAATCTTAGAGGTTTTTTGTTTTTATTTTATTTTCAGACACAAGGCAACACAGGCTTATCTTAAACTTTTCGCACCTTAGACCTGGAATCAGCTATCTCTCCAAGAAGGCTTGATTCCTTTTAGTGGGAATGGAATTCAGAAACCAAGATGTAGATGCTAAATATTCTCACTGCTGTTGGGGACACAGGCATGGAGTCTAGACCAGGGGTCAGAAAACATAGCAAACTGTGGCCCTTAAACCACTGTCGGTTTTTTAATTTTTATTTTATTTATTTATTTATTTTTAAATTAATTTATTTAGTTTTGGCTGCGTTGGGTCTTTGTTGCTGCTCACGGGCTTTCTCTAGCTGCAGAGAGTGGGGGCTACTCTTCGTTGCGGTACGCGGGCTTCTCATTGCTGTGGCTTCTCTTGTTGCGGAGCACAGGCTCTAGGTGCGCGGGCTTCAGTAGCTGTGGCGCACGGGCTTAGTTGCTCTGCGGCATGTGGGATCTTCCCGGACCAGGGCTCGAACCCGTGTCCCCTGCATTGGCAGGCGGATTCTTAGCCACTGAACCACCAGGAAAGCCCCACTGCCAGGTTTTGTAAGTAAAGTTTTATTGGAACACAGTCACACTCATTTGTTTACACATCGTCTGTGGCTGCTTTCATGCACCAAGGGCGGAGTGGAATAGTTGCAACAGAGACAATATGACCTGCAGAGCCTGAACTACTTACTATCCAGCCATTTACAGAAAAAGTTGGCCAACCCTGGTGTAAACATGTAGGAATTATATTTTGTAATAATAGCATTCCATGATTATGTTTTTAATTCAAACTGCACTTCAAGTGTTTTCTTAACACCTTTGATTTTTATATTTGATTCTTTATTTTCTTAACTGAAAGTCTTGATTCTTAATACCATGGACCTAGTTACATATTTTGCTTTACCCTATAATATATAGTTTCAAAATTGTAATGTCAATATTACTTCTGAAAATAAAATGACTGAGGAAGGTTTAAGATGTGTTTGTAGTCTTTTGTGTCTTCATAATATATTCCACCACGAATGTACAGAGCATTGTGCTCAAGTCACTTAAAATAATTCCTTTCTCTATGGGTAATGCTACTGATTTGGTATACTCTTAGGTTCAACTGTTCCACTTTATTTTTAATTTTGGAGTTTGCTTTACATTCTTTTTTATATTGACATCATTTTGAAATATGTAAAACACAGTTCTAATGGAAGATTTTAACAGGCCTATTAGAAATTAATAAGGTAAGACTATAAAACACTAGTAAGAACATAGAAGACTTGGACAATACAATTAGCAAGTTTGAGAAAGCTACCCAGCTCATTTTATGAAGCTAATACAACCCTGATACCAATAACAAAAAAGAGAGTATAGGAAAAGTATAGGCCAATCACTCTTACAAAGACTGGTATACAAACCCCTAACTACAAAAAGAAAATTAGCAAACCAAATCCAGTAGTTTGTGCGTATGTTAGATAGACAGATATTTGATAGATAGATGGATAGATAAACAGACGGACAGATACACCTGGAGGCAGTATGACTTGGAAGCTGAAACAGTAGACTATGAAATCAGAATGCCTAAGTTTGAATCTCAAGCTTCGCTAATTACTGTCTGTATAAACTGGGGTAAGTCATTTAACGTTTCTGTCCATTAGCTTCTTCATCTGCAAAATGGAGATAATAACAGTACCTACCCCATAGGGTTGTTGTGAGGCATCAATAAATTAGTATATGTAAAATACTTCACATAGAGTTATATAAGTGTTAGCTGCTATTATTGTTTCTGTGTTTATTATTGCCGTAGAGTGGTTGCGGCTCACAGTTTCCACCCAGAGTTAGCCATTCTTGAGGTTAAGGGCACCAGTGGTGTATGAGGGACATAAGACTAGGTTAACAGGCCTGACTTGAACACAGAAAAATGATAGGAATTTCCCACAGAGTGCAGAGTGGTAGACCCCACCTCCCCATATCTGCCTCATCCACTTATAGGGACAACACTCATATGACGACAGCAGGCTGAACAGATGGAGCATGTCACCTGAGTGCCCCAGCCAGCGCCCCGTGTCTAGAAGGCAATGGAGCATACTGTTTCACAGAGAAAGTTCTGGATTCCGACTACCTGCGTTTAAAACCTGGCTCTACTGTATTCAAAGCATCACCTACTGCAAGATTCTTAATTTTGCTAAGCCTCAGTCTGCCCATCTCTAATATGGGAATTATATTAGTATATACTACCTCATTGAGTTGCCAGGAGTAAATGAAATAATACATGTCAATCACTTAAAACAGTGCCTGGCACTCTCTAAGTGTTAGTTCTCATTATTGTTATCTACATTGTTTATGAACTTGTCCTCGTGGAGGCAGGCCTTTAGCAATGAGGACCATTTTCCTCTCTCCTGGTCCTGAGGAAGCCAGTGGCGGACAACAAGACAGATTTCAGGAGCCTGCACCGATTCAGAAAGTTGGAACTGGAAGGGTCCTCAGAGAGCTGCTCTCCGCGCTCTCCTCCCTGAGCTGGGATGGCGCATGCGGGCCAATGCACTCTCCAGGCCTAAGGGGGCGGGGCGGGAGAGTAAGGCTGAGCGTTTGGATTGAATTGCTCAGAAAGGGGAAATCTGATAAGGCAGATTGCTCCATGGACTCCTATTACAGCCTTGGCGGTCTTTTCCTCCTTCGGTTAGGCAGCAGCTCTTCCTTTCAATCACGTGGCTTGAGAGATACCAGCTCCTGATTAGTTACACAAACAGGGGCTGCTTCTCATTTTTCTTCTCTTGTTATCCACGTCAGACCCTCAGTATTGCAGTGGGCAGCTCAGAGGGGCCTCAGAGACTTCCAGAGTTGCCTGTGCTTGGCAGGAGTCTTAGCTGCAGATGACAGCAAGCCAACTGAAAACGCTGATGCCAAGGAGGATTTGTTGAAAGGACACTGCGCTGTGTAGCTCCTAGACTCAAGCGATTTTTGCTAAACAAACAAGAATCTCAGAGGCAAAATCAGGACAGCTCCAGGGACCTCATCGGTTGGAAAGTTCTTCAAAAACAGTGTGCTGTCTCGGCATCTGTCCTCTATGCTTCTCTCTACATCTGTGACGTTCTCTCAGACGAGCTTTTGCCCAGAGGCTGAGACCAAGGCCCTGGCAGCTTCCGGGCTCACATCCATTCAATTTCACCACCTAATGGGAAAGTGGCCTCTTTCTTTTGTTCTAATTAAAAACTCCTGGAGGGCTTCCCTGGTGGCGCAGTGGTTGAGAGTCCGCCTGCCGAGGCAGGGGACACGGGTTCGTGCCCCGGTCCGGGAAGATCCCACATGCCGCGGAGCGGCTGGGCCCGTGAGCCATGGCCGCTGAGCCTGCGCGTCCAGAGCCTGTGCTCCGCAACGGGAGAGGCCACAACAGTGAGAGGCCCGCGTACCGCAAAAAAACAAACAAACAAAAAAACTCCTCGAGGACACAGGTCACATGCTCATCCCTGAGTCCCATCACTGTGGCCAGGGATCAGGCCTGTTTAGTCAGGTGCCACCTCTAGCCAATCACTGTGGCCGAGGAGGTGGGGTCTGTCAGAAGATGACAATTCCCCTTTGACCCTAGGGTTAAATGAGCAACTCCCAGAAGAAACCAAAGTCTTGCATCAGAAGAAAAGAGGGCGCTGGGCAAAAGGGACGAATAGGTAACCCTACAGTCTCATTAGAGACAAAAATCTAATCTTTGAGACCTCATACTAATCACCATGATTTCCACAGTCATTTCAGATGAATATTCATAACTCAGCAAGTCCTGATTTAACACTATATGAGAAAACATTTCCACATAGTGATTTTTCTAGATAACTGAACCTTATCACTTTAAGTGCTAAAACGTGTTCTTTTCGATCATTTCCTATAGGCTCTTTATAATATGGCGGAAGCAATTTTTTTCCTGCTTTTATAAAAAGAGTGTCCTGAACACAATTTAACCCTTACTTGTCACCAAGTAAAGGTTATCAATGATTGGATATCAATGATGTTCTCCTGGACCATTGAGGCCTGTAGAGCTTATTTGCCCCTATGCCATGGGCACCAGACTAACATGTGTTGATTTCTGAGGTCATTTCTTAGTTTTTGTTCTCATGTTCTCAGAAGTGTTTCCCCACTGTGCCTATCTCTAGCGTCTCTTCCCCTTAAGCACCTCCTCCCTTGCTTATTTGCTAATTCTAGTCTACCGTGGCTTGGGAAATCAGATGACCAAAAATGTTACCATATTGTGTAAAATATTTGCAAATTCAGAAGCTAGAATTTACTGCTCTGCGAAGAAAAAGGCTCTGAGAGAAAGCTGGGGAACTCATCCATGAATAAGTTAAGAGAGTTCTTTGTTTTTTTTTGTTTGTTTGTTTGCGGTACGCGGGCCTCTCATTGCTGTGGCCTCTCCCGTTGCAGAGCACAGGCTCCGGACGCGCAGGCTCAGCGGCCATGGCTCACGGGCCCAGCCGCTCCGCGGCATGTGGGATCTTCCCGGACCGGGGCACGAACCCGTGTCCCCTGCATCGGCGGACTCTCAACCACTGCGCCACCAGGGAAGCCCAAGAGAGTTCTTTAACATTCATCCAAGGTATTTCTACACACTAGGTGGTTGAGTTACCAAAAGTATATTTTATAAGAACTGAGGTATTTTTTGACTTCTTTTCTCCATAGTAACTCCTTTCTAGATTACATTCTCTTCTTTCCATTTTTAAATATCCATTTGTCTGTGAGTCCTCATTCCCACTATTTTAGGCCATTTACAAGAAGTCAAAAACATGGACCCTTCCCCGCCTTAAATCAGCAAATGAATATGCAGGAAAAAAATAGCATTAAAATGTACACTGTCACAGAGAGAGGAAATTACATACAGATGACTTTTTCTGTAAATAAATCACTATTAAATGCTCTGATTTCAAAATGAACAGTGGGCAGTGCTGAATTCAGGGAATGGATGAAAACATTTCCTTGTGGAAAAAGAAAGCTTGCAGCGAGCAAAACTGACATGGAATTGAGAAAAGATCTGAATTCAAACACACAGATCTTGCTTTTTCCATAGATAATGAAAAGAGGGGGAAAAAAATCAGCCCACTTCACTGCTACTAAATGAGAGTTGATTGAAATATTATGGCCTACATGCCCCAGATATGAAGACCCACTCTGAAAACTTCATATCCAAAAATAACAAGTCTGGCTCTGTTTACACCCGGCTAAACAAGTCAGATTGGTGGATTCAGGGGAAAATAAAACAGATTTTATGACAGAATTAAGTAGGTATTCCAGTTCCTCAGCTGTGTAATAAATCACCCCAAAACTTAGTAGTTTAAAACAGCAACATTTATTTTGCTTACAAATCTGCAATCTGAGCAGGGCTCAGCAGGGACAGCTTGTCACTGTTCTGCTCTGTGTCAGCTGAGGTGACTCAAAGGCTGGCTCCACTTGGCATTAGCCAAGGGCAGCTCAAAGGCTGGGGCCCGGATTCATCCAAAGCTCACCCACTCACACGTCTGGAGGTTGATACTGGGGAGACTCACACAGCTGTGGGCTGAGACAGCTGTTGCTCCTTGGGCATCTCTCTCAATCTCTATGTGGTCTCTCTAGCATGAAGGCCTGCGGCAGCCAGACTTCTTATGTGATGGGTCTGGGATCCCAAGGCAAGTGTCTCAAGAGAGCAAGAGCCTGGCAGAAGCTGTATTACCTTTTATGACCCAGCATCAAGTCACTCAATGTCACTTCCTCCACATTCTATCCATTGGAAGTGAGTCACCATAGGCCAGCTCACATTCAAGGGGAGGTGATAGAGTTCACCTTTGTAGCTGTAGTGTCCAAGAATTTGTGGGAATGGTTTTTTTCTTATAATTTTTAAAAATAGAAGTACAGTTGATTTACAATATTGAATTAGTTTCAAGTGTACAACAAAGCGATTCAGTTATACATATAGATATTCTTTTGCAAATTCTTTTCCCTTATAAGTTTACAAAATTTGAGTATAATTCCCTGTGCTATACAGTTGGTCCTTGTTGTTTATTTTATATATAATAGTGTGTAGATGCTAATCCCAAACTCCTAGTTTATCCCTTCCTCCCTTTCCCCTTTGGTAACCGTAAGTTTGTTTTCCATGTCTGTGAATCTATTTCTGTTTTGTGTATAAGTTCACTGGTATCATTTTTATTTTAGATTCCACATATAAGTGATATCATATGATATTTGTTTTTCTCTGTCTGGCTTACTTCACTTAGTATGATATTCTCTAGGTCCATCCAAGTTGCTGCAAGGAACATTTTAAAACACCAGTCGAGTGGGATAGGGAGGGTGGGAGGGAGACACAAGAGGGAGGAGATATGGGGATGTATGTATGTGTATAGCTGATTCACTTTGTTATACAGCAGAAACTAACACACCATTGTAAAGCAATTATACGCCAATGAAGATGTTAGGAAAAACAAAAACAAAAAAACAGTCGGTGACTCTGTCTGCCTGAGGAAGGGACAACAGCTATTGCTAGATCAAGCTTTTTCATACTGCAACTCCAGACCTAATTCCATTCCCTCCTAATCATTCTAGCCAGTGAGCAACTCTTCCTTGCATCTCCCCAAAATGCATCAACTTTCACATATGTGCTGACTAGGTGCTTATTTGGGGATGAATCTGAAACGGAGGAAGAGAAGTGGTGACTGGGCTGAGTTAGGGACTATCCCTTCCCAAAGGCCTGGCAGTGAGGCAGCTCTGCTCAGAGCAAGATCCCCAGAGCCAAGGCCTACATGGAAGCCACAGTGGTGATAATTTCAGAGAACCCAGCAAGGAAGTGAGAAAGCTCAGGTCTACAAGTGCCCCAGAGTCACCAAGTGGTCCCTTCACAGTCATTTATATTCATGATGCAGGGGTTCTTAAAAATAAGAGCAATCATAATAAATACCTTAGAGTTGTAAGTTACTGTGGGCTTTGTAAAGTACATCCACATAAATCCTCTCATTTTCTGCTCTGTTGTGGCAGAAATTTGATTACTTCTCCCCTATCAAATGGCAACAGAGGCCAGTATCAAGTTCATCTTTAAGGAGGAAATTGGATCATTCTTTGAAAAGATGACTTCCTGTAAGAATGAAGTACTGTTCCATACCACAACGTGTATGAACCTTGAAAACATTATGCTAAGGGAAAGAAATCATTCACAAAAACCCACATATTGCATGATTCCATTTATATGAAATGTCTAGAAGAGACAAGTCTTTAGAGATAGAAAGTGAATTAGCATTTGGTTAGGGTGGCAAGAGGAATGTATTGAGGGGAAATGGAAACCGTGATGAGAATGGGGTTTCTTTGGGAATGACACAATTGTTCTAAAACTGATCACAAGAATGATTACACAACTCTGTGAACGCACTGAAAACCACTGAATTATACACGTTAGATAGGTGAATTGTATGGTATGTGAATTATATCTCAGTAAAAGTCTATAGCGATAAAATATGTGAAGATGTATGAATATCACACTCATAAGCATGGAAGATGTCTCTTCTAACTAGAAAAGACTAAGAAAGTATGAAATAAAAGCATATCATCTTGTTGATGTACGGTATGAAGAAACAGTTCAATATCACCATCCATCTGGACCTAGAGATTCTCCTACTAAGTGAAGTAAGTCAGACAGAGAAAGACAAATATCATACGATATCACTTACATGTAGAATCTAAAAAGTGATACAAATGAACTTATTTACAAAACAGAAACAGACTCACAGAGATAGAAAACAAACTTATGATTACCAAAGGGGTAAGTGGGGTAGCGGAGGCATCAGTTAGGAGTTGGGGATTAGCAGATACAAATAACTAAATATAAAATAGATGAGGGCTTCCCTGGTGGCGCAGTGGTTGAGAGTCCGCCTGCCGACGCAGGGGACGCGGGTTCGTGCCCCAGTCCGGGAGGATCCCGCATGCCGCGGAGCGGCTGGCCCGTGAGCCACGGCCACTGAGCCTGCGCGTCCGGAGCCTGTGCTCTGCGGCGGGAGAGGCCACAACAGTGAGAGGCCCGCGTACCGCAAAAAAAAAAAAAAAAAAAAAGATGAACAACAAGGTCCTACTGTATAGCACTGGGAACTATACTTAATATCTTGTAATAAACTATAATGGAAAAGAAAAAAATATCACCATCTATCTTTTTTGATAAGCATGTGCTCGGTGTATCTTAGTGGGCCTACATCAATATTTGCACCATTAGCATCAACAGGGAACAGACTTTTAATATTTTATAGCAATTTTATGACCATCTCATTTGAAAATTGCATAGATATTATGAAAGGCTCATTGTTTTAATAAGAGGGATTTACGGAAGACATTTCTAGTATCAGATGAAGAGGAGCCTCATCACACTTTCGTTGTAAATGACTTTTCGTATTGCCATCTCGATTATTATGGTTCTGAGACACTGAATCCAGAAAGCCATTTCAGAGTCAGGAATGCTTGATTTGTAAGATGTGAAATGAATGAATGTCTCTACTTTGAATTATTGTGAAAACCAAAGATAGACAGCCTATTAACTTTTGGAGGGAAGAAGACCCAAAGGCCAATGAAACTGAGACTAATTCTTCACCTCATGGGCAAAGAGCTGATTGTCCATGTGAAAAAGCAAATCGTAGTCCCATGACGAGGACAATGCCACTCACTCTATAAGCAGAATAGGGGATGGTTTGACTTTTTCGAGGTAATGGGGCCCTGAGTGCCAGCTGGTGTAGCCTGGAGCAGGGAGAAAGAGAGTGGGCCTCTGTGCACCTGGATCCTAGCAATGTCCATTCTAGCTGAGTGCGGGTAGGGCCACAGTCTTCTCATTCCCCTCTCCTGGAGCCAGCCTGTCTGCTTTCTGATTTTCAATGCACAGAAACAGTCTTACTCAACTACCATGCAAATAGAAGGATCCCACCTGCTATAAGGAACATAAAGTTTTGCTCAAAAGTAAGCACCTCTGGGAGAAAGGGAGAGGGCAAAGCAGATGTCATTCCTCTTCATCCTTGGGGAGAAGTGGGCCCTGAATAAATAGAAAGAAGAAAATGGGAAGATCATCCTCGATCTGAGGATTTGTTCCACACGTAACTTGCATTGGGTTATGCACCCCAAAGGAAGAAGCAAGGTTCATTATGGTGAGGAATAACGGTCACACTCCAGACCTTCACGATTCACTGGAATCCTAGAACTACTTCTTTCCCTCCCTGACAGTCTGAGGGTCCTTGGAGACCCTACTTGCATCCTGTGAGTTTCCTTCTCCTTGCTATCTTTCACTCTCCATCTTCTCATGGCTTGCATGCTGACACTTGCCAAGCCAAGCCCCAGGTACTCCTCCTGGCCCCTAGGTTCTTGCTTTCCTATCCATGCTGTGCTGCATCTTCACCTGAAAGGTGGGGAGAGGGCTCATCCCTCCCCAAGGTGTCTTTGTTCAGGGGCACAAGGCAGAGCCCAGCATCCCTACCCCCAGGCTCTTCCTGAAGCCCTCAAGGCAGGGGACCACCACCTCCACCAGTCTCTCCATTTTTCCTTAGAAACCTAGATCAAGTCCCTTGGGAAGTTCCATAATGGGACAGTGCAAGGGGCACTGCTTATTGCCAACAGCGAATGTCCTCTCCGCATGACGTCCCTTGCCTCAGGCTGTGCCCTGGCTCTCTCCCCTCAGTGTGAACTCCTGATCCATCCATTCCTGTCCAGGACATTAAGAGGTCATTGGTAGATTCCAGATTTGGGGTCTTATAGCCCTGAGGGCTGGGAGGGGGCAGATCTCAGAAGCCATTATCACCAAGAGATATATTGCATCCACCCAGAACAGACCATTCCAAGTGGCCAGCTGACATGAGCTGGGTGTGATTGTGCCAGCATGCAGGAGCGTAAGGGACCCAAGAAGGAAGATCTCAAGGCCTGAGAAAGCCAGAAGGAATCCCATTCAAAGTAGTCCAGCCAGACATGTAGTTCTAGGGTAGGGCTTCAAAAGCAGACGTGGAAAGCCACAGGTATGCCTGGGAAGATGAGCAAACACTTGGAGAGGAAGGATGTGAGCCTGGGGACAAATAACACTAGTCGTGGCCATATGTAGGTATGACATAGTAGGCAAGGCAGAGCCCAATTCAGGACTTGGGCTGCAGCGCCTCTTTCTTCCGGGCTAAGGTAGTGCTACAGAAGGGTGTATGACAGCTGTCCTTGTTCAAGTTCCCCCAGTGGCAGAGCTTGAGACAAGGATTTGCTTGCAGGTAATTTATTTGGAAGGTGAGCCCAGGAACAAGAGTGAGGGGGTGAGGAGAGTGGGACAGGGAAGGAGAAAAAGCTAAAGAAAGGGTGCCTTGAGCTGGTTACCACTGTGGACTCATTTTCACTGGAAACCACTGATGAATCATATAAACTGAGCCTCAGCACTATCCCTCCAGAGGATAACAGGTGAGATCGTTTATCCTTGGACTTCAATCTCCCACTGGTTGGTGGATGCCCCTGGGGCTTTACCCCCTCTGAATTTCTGGATGCTTTATGAGCTGAGCCAAGTTCACTAAGCTTTGGTAAAAGCCTTAGAGAAGCTAAGAGGCCCTGGAGCTCAAGGCCCCTCGGTGCCGACAGCAGCTGAAGTCAGATAGGGCCAAGGGGATGTGATACAAGACACAAAGAGCAGCTTCCTATGCAGCCTTAACAGGCCAAGCACACCTAGCCCAGAAGTGGCTGGACCTGCTGAGCTCCCAGTGGCATGCAGTTGACATGCCCACCCTGGCCCTGCTGCTCGTTACAGAGGCCAAAGTTTGCCAGTGGAGGGGTTTCCCACCTCCTCCTTGAGGAGATTGTGTCCCGTATAGTCTTTTTGGTCACTATGTCAGTGAGAGCTGCCTGGATCAGCAGGCGTCCACTGGGCAATCTGGTCCCAACTCATTTATTATTTTCTTTTGCCTGCCTGCAAAGTTTTGGATAAATGCGGTTTTCCTCTGGAATTTGTAAAACCTCGTCATTTCTCCTATTGTTTAGCCTGCCTAGTGTGTAAATTCCTTGTCAACAAGAGTAAAATAGCATCTATCTTACTCATCACTGTATCTTCAGTGCCCAGCTCAGTACCTGCCTGCCACTTAGTAGATTCTTAGTAAATATATGTTGAATAAATGACTCCCTTACTCGCCATTTCTAATGCCTTGAACATCCCCCTGGCTTCTATCCACCTTATGGAATTCTTTTATTCCTTTGATATTTTCTTCCCAGTGTTTGGTCCAGTTTCTGCCACCTCGCCCCAGGACCTGAGTTCACAGTCAACAACTGGTACTTGGGAACAACGAACTGGAGTTGGGGAGTTCGTTGGAACTCGGAAGTTGGGCCGAGGAATGCAAGACCCAGGGAGGGCATCACGGCATTGAAGACCTTAGGTGAGAGAACAAGGAAGGGGGCCTCTGATGCCTGCCTGAGGATGACTCTGATGATAGCTGACTTGATAGCAAAAGTAAAACACTATTTGGCCCCATCGTCTAGACTCTGTGCATATGTCTGATGATCTGGGATCTTCTAATTTATTTTTATTTTTATTTCTGGCTGAGCCACATGGCATGCGTGATCTTAGTTCCCTGACCAGGGATCAAGCCACTGGACCGCCAGGGAATTCCCTGGGATCTTCTTCTAAATCACACAACTTAGAAAAGTGATTCAAGTGATCATTTTCTCAGTTCTCCTAAAGATGGTACATAACTAGTTTCATTCTAGAGAGACTGGAGAGAAATTCATTTATTATATACAATGGATGCCTTAGGGTTTAATTCTCTCACAGGACTGCAGCTGAGAAAATTTGGTCTATACTAAGATTTTCTTTCTGGTAATAGACAGTGGCTTCTCACCTTTCCAAATGTGACAGGCACAGCTAAGCTTATACACAAATCCAGGTGACCTGATTGAGATCGAATAGGCCACACCATATCTGTCACCCAGTGCCCTACCATGACCATTCCCCAGGTCATGAAGAACTCTTCCAAAGCTCAGCCTTCAATGGCTACACAATAAACACTACTTCACATGGATGAACCAAAGTTCTTCCAATTATCTTCTTGCTATTGGACATCCTGACTGCCTCCAATTTTCCACAAAGCTTTTTTTTTTTGCCTTTTTTTTTTTTTTGCCTTTTTTAAATTAAAGCAAGCCCAGCAGCAGTATGGAGTCTGGATTGGATGAGAGAGACACTCAAGACCACTTAGCCAGTTATTACAATGGCTAAGAATGAGATCTTGACTCCAGGTGGTGGCAGAAGAAATAGAATAGGATAGACCAAACCAGATTTGCAAGAAAAAAGACATTTGGGCCCTTCGAGATAGTCAGATGTCTCTTTTACTCCACACCCATAGCTTTCAAAATTTAGTTTTATGTCATGGCCACTTAACCAAGTTCTACTTCTTTCAAACCTGCCTTCTTGATACTTAGCAGAGAACACTGGTTTCTGGGCGATTGCTTCTTCTCCATTTTCCCCTTGAGCAAATGCTGGCTGCTGACTGCTGTCCGTGGCTCACTGACTCCTTGGGGGTCCTCTGCCATTGGGCATCTGCCCTGAGGACAAGTGGCCGGCTGCATACCTCTGCTGGAAGCCAAGGCTGCCGGAAGTGAAACGCTCTATTTTCACCAGAACTATTCACATCACTAAATGGAGAAAAAGAAATTATCTTTACGTTTTATGATTTTTCTCTACAAAAAGGCATCACTCTTACCAAGACAGAATCTAATAGCTTAGGCATCTGAATGTTTTCCTTAAGAGAATACCTTCAGATCTAAGAGCTGAGAGTCAAGAGTCTGGATTTTTGATAAATTTATTTGACTTTTTAACGATACCAATGTTTTACAATTCAAACTTAGAGATGCTGACTCCTGATATTTTGGTTATCTATATACATATATATATATATATATATATATATATATATATATATATATATATATTCAAAGTAAAGATACTTGTGAGAGCACCACATGTGATATTCACCACATCCCTGCATTGGCAGTCTATGCAAGATTCTAAAATGTGTCTTAACACCTTGCCAAGCAAATAGCATGAGCCTCATAGCGAATTCAGAAATCTGCTTTGCTCTCTTATGGGTACACGCTTCAGTCAAAACAGATTGCTTTTTTCGAACATTCTAGAATTTGGTTGCCATCATATTCTCACTTAGCTCTTCAGCCCTGAGACCTTCCCTCAAAGTAGCAGCTATATGCTGGAAGGAAAAAACAATCCTTCCACTTATTTTCTTTGTTAATTGTATCACCTTCTTTCCAGGAAAATTTGATAAAAATTGATCGCCCTTATTTTCAGGTGTTTGAGACAACAGAAAATTCTCTCAGCCCATGGGATGAGTTCTAAAGAAATGTCCAGCTCCAAGAGTCTGTGGTTTTTCAAGTCTATGTTCAAGTTGTTTTTGGAAGTAGATTTCTTAACCAGTAACAAAAGTAAACTCTGAATTTTCCTCCTACAGCAGTACTGTACTCCCTGAGTTAGTCAAGGTCAAGGTCAGCTGTGAACTTGATACCAAAGCCACACTTAATATCTCAAGTCCAAGATGGTCACAGCAAAGCAGAAACTAGGAAGCTTGCTGAAGCAGCATGGCAGAAACTAGAACCAGAGAAAATGTTTAGCCTTTTGATTAAGGAATAAGAAAGAGGGTACGAAAATCAGGGCAGCAAACTGTGTAACGAAATCCGAACACTTTATTTGGATCAGTGGAGTAGAAACACAACAAAATTTGAGGGAACATGAAATTCACTACCTGGGCCTACAGAGAGCTACTGCCAAATATCAGTGAATGTTACCATCTTGTTTTGTCTGCATCGCTGTGACATGGGGTCCGCACAAATGGTGTCTCAGCAGAGAAGCCCTCTAGCTCTGACTGGCATGAGCCTATTACGGGGATCATTGGCCCTTCTACGTGTTGTTCCCTTCACACGCCCTTTCTGACTTCCTTAACTTTCCTTGACTCTACCGATCCCAGTGCTGCAAAGCAATGTGGCCTGGTGGGAAGGACAATGACATGAGAGTTAGGAATCTTGTTCTAGCCCTCCCTGTGCTAGAACATGGTGTGTAATCGCGAACATGTGTCATTGGCTTTCTGGGCTTTGGTTTCCTCCTTGGTAAAATACAGGACTTGGTCTAGTTGATTCTATAATTATTCCTCTCTCTCCCATGTAGATGTCACTCTGAATTTAGAACTCAGGTTCAAGAAAGGAAATGAGATTCTGAACTATTCAAAATGGCTCTCTTTTGGGTAAGAGAGAAAGACAGATATCCACATCCAGCCCAAAGCACACGTGATTCACCTGGCGATGGGTTAAATCCCATTCTGGGAATGGGCCTGGTAGGGTCCTAATGGGCAGCCATGTGTCACCTATCTGTAGGGTGATCAGTCACCCTATTGTCCTTGAGCCCTGGATGGGAGTCCAAAGCTAACTAAGACTTCTTTCATCTGAACATGCTAACAATCTTAAATATTAGAGACAAGAGCCCCCATGTACTTTCAGGGCTCATAGCAGCCAGCAAGGCCCCTTGGAAGTAGGCAAGAGATTCATCTGGTACTCCCTCCTGACCCTAGTAATTCACGATTCCCTAACATCATCCTTGTCGTAAGCAGCAGGAAAAGTGGACTGGGCCATTGAATAATGGAAGCTGTCATTCATCAGGAGCTTACTCTGGGCCAAACACCTGCTGAGCACTTTATAGCAGCCCCTCAAGGCAATACTGTTATCCTCAAAATATAGATGAGGAAAATGAGTGTCAGGGGCCCGATAACTTGCCTATGGTCATATGACTGGCAAATGGCCAAGCTGGGATTCCAATCCACTGAGCCTGATACTGCAGTCCACACTTCAAAAACAACGAAAACACATAAGCAAAAACTTTCCTTTTGATATAATGTCAGACTTCAAGTTGTAAGAATAGTAAAGAGAATTTCATACACCCTGTTCTCAGAATCTCCAAAGGTTAGCATTTTACCATGATTTGCTTTACCTTTCTCTTTCTGTCTCTATATGTATTAATATATAATGTACATATATAATCATCATTTTTGGAACCATCGAGAGTAGATTGACCACATGAAGTTTCTTTACCCCTAAATACTTCAGTGTGTTCCTTAAAAGCAAGGACATTCTCTTATATACACACGGTACTGTCAATTAACATTGAAACAATACTATTATCAGATCCTCAGATCTTACTTCGATTCTGCCAATTCTTCCAATTATGCCTGTTATAGAAAAAAGTCTTGTGGTTCAGCATCAAATCTTTGATCACACATTGCTTTCAATTGTCACATTACTTCGGGCGCTTTTCACCTGGAACATTTCCTCAGTCTTTCTTTGCCATTCATGATCTTGACATGGCTGAAGAGTATAAACCGGTTATTCTATATAATGTGGCTCAATTTGGTTTATCTGATATTTCCACAGGTTTAGATTCAGGTTATCTCTCTGGGGCAAAACTACTGGAAAAATGATGCAGTGTCTTTCTCTGTACATTCAATCAGGAGGCACATAATGTCAGTTGGTTCCATTACTGGCGATGTTAACTTTTATCACTTGGTTAGCATGGTGTCGGCCAGCCCAGATCCCCCTTTGTATTGACTCTTATGCAGACGGAGCCCACATTCTTAACCACTGTGCTAAATAAATAACCACTCTAGGCAACTGGCACTGTGGTAGCCATTGAGGATAAAAGCCTTGGAGGAACTGTCCTCCCAGAAAGCTTACAATGTTATTGGCAAGAATGTTGTATGATGTATTACTTCAGCATCCGTCCACTAATTGTTCTGTGAGTCACCCAGACAATTAGAGTCAGAGGCTTTCAGAAGTAGAAGTGACTTTTGAGGCCTAAGAGTTCGTCAGGGAGGAGAGAGTGGGAAGCTGCTCCGGCAAGGGAGTTAGAAGGGAGAATTGGTGAGGCCTCTGGGCACTTCAGTGCTGTGCAGAGCCTTAACCAGGAGGTGGGAAAGGTCAGAAATAGTCTAGGCACTGATTTAAGGGGGCCAGAGTATCATTTTCTCATACAAGTGGATCCTGACAGCAATTCTGGGAAGCTGCTGGCAGGGCCAATGGGGCTGAAGGAAGTTGGGGTTCAAGATCTCCTGGGAATCAGAGGATGTGGTCAGATGCAGGGGTAGGATGGCTGACCCAGAGAAGCTCTGCAGACTCTGGCTGAATAGCTCTCTTGGTCCTGGGCTCTCGTTTCACCAGGTGCCTTGACATACGCGTCCTTGGGAAGCGTTCATGGTATTTCCAGTGCCAAGGCCAAGGACATTTGGCCAGAGCAGAGGTTCTCCATGGAGGAATAATGTGAGCTAAGGTAGGAGGGATAGATGAGCTTGATTGATTGGGAGAAAATCAGGTGCTCCACTCAGGAACTGTTTGCATGGTCTTAACATAGGATCCTATCCTATGTACATACAACAGAGTGATGGAATGAGAGGTTAAAATTATATATCTCATTTCACTGGCTACTTCTAAACTCAAATTAGAATCTTTTCAGAACTCCATCTTCACCTGCTTCTATAGTAAGAATAGGAACTGACGCTTCTGTAAAGTACCCTTTGCCGCTAATGTGCCTCAGAATTAAAGTGTTCTAAGTAAATGGAGGCCTCATTATATTCTGCTCTAATCTGCAGCACAGTCATAATGCAGTGATTACCTTGAATTATTGTTACACATACTTCCACCCACTTATTATTATATGTCTCTGTACTTTAATTATGTTTCAATGAATATAATTCCATACCTTCAATACTTAAATAATATTCCCTTTAAATATAACTGTGCGCTGATAATTCACTATAAGCGTGAGTGCTTGCATTGCAAATAATGAAAATTTGCACCACTCTGGAGGCTGAAACAAGCTAACCTATGCCTGAAAGAAATCAGTTAGCATTTTAATAGAACTTAAAAACAATGAAATTTGTTATCAATTTATTTTTTCAAAAACACGTTGAGGGTGCTTTTTGTAGCCTTAACAAAAAAATCTTTGAAAGGAAATAGTAATTCTCTAGAAGCTTTTGTTGCCTACAGACCACTTCACCAGAGAGTTTGCTCCCAGTGGGGAATCTAGTTTTTAAAAAAGATTTTGCACTGAGATTTAGTATCTATTTCTTTTTTTGTATATATTTGTGTCTGGATATATGCATACAGATATATTATATATTATGTATATTATATATGTAATATATAATATATATGATGTGTCAAAGGTGAAATATCAGAATCAAAAGCCAGGTAACTGGCGTGAAGGTCTTCTGCCTGCTCTATCCATCTGCACACGCATTCTTTTTTTTTTTTTTTTTTTTTTTTTTTTTTTTTTTTTTTTTTTTTTTTTTTGCGGTACGCGAGCCTCTCACTGTCGTGGCCCCTCCCGTTGCGGAGCACAGGCTCCGGACGCGCAGGCCCAGCGGCCATGGCTCACGGGCCCAGCTGCTCTGCGGCATGTGGGATCTTCCCGGACCGGGGCACGAACCCATGTCCCCTGCATCAGCAGGCGGACTCTCAACCACTGCGCCACCAGGGAAGCCCCACATGCATTCTTATTACCCAGGAAAAGGGGTGATATTAATGCTTATATTGTTTCTGGAAAGCAATCTTAGAAAACCATATCCAGTCATCCATGATATTCACAGGGGATTGGTTCCAGGACTCCCCAGTGGATATCTAAATCCAGGGATGCTCAAGTCCCTCATACAAAATGGGTTAGTACAATCTGCCCTCCGTATCCACGGGTTCCACATTCACAAATTCAACCAACTGCGAATCTGGGGTTGGTTGAATCTCTGGATGTGGAACCTACGAATACAGAGGGCCAACTGCACTCTCTTATTTCTGCCGGGATATGTCTCAGAGGAGACTTTGCCTTTGGAGATTTTTAGCATTCTGTTATATTTACTAGTATAGCTACAATAGCTGTATGTGCTTTGGTTGGTACTTATTTCAATTTATTTTTAGTCCAATAATAACTTGGACTAAAATGTAATCATTTGTGATAAATTAATTCATGATCTCATGCCATAGGACAATGCTCTCAAAGAGCCAGAGAAATGGTAATCCCATCCTTCCTGTATAGTCTCTGATTTTAAAAATAGTGTATGAGCTAGAGGCCTCAGGAATAGGTTTGTTAAGAGGAGAGAAAACTAAAACAGAATGCCATTTTGATCATTTTTGATAAGGAGTAAACACTGAGTAGGTTTTATAAACCTTCAGGCTAGGCAAATCCTACGAGTTCAATCTTGCTCCCCCACTGCAAACTATTCAAAACTCATTGTCCAGGAAGAGTGTCCTGCCATTATCACTGCTGGAAAGAATTCATGTTATTAAGATAACAATTCTTCCTGAAAAACATATCTACAAAGTTGGCCATTCAACAAGTCCATGGAATAAGTCAAACCATTATATAAATTGGTTACTAAAGTTTTATCTCCAAAGGAGGGAAATAAAAGGTGCAAAAAGATGCCAAACTGGGACTTCCCTTGTGGCACAGCGGTTAAGAATCTGACTACCAATGCAGGGGACACGGGTTCGAGCCCTGGTCCGGGAAGATCCCACATGCCGCGGAGCAACTAAGCCTGTGCGCCACAACTACTGAGCCTGAGCTCTAGAGCCCACGAGCCACAGCTACTGAAGCCCGTGCACCTAGAGCCCATGCTCCACAACAAGGGAAGCCACTGCAATGAGAAGACCACACACCGCAATGAAGAGTAGCCCCCGCTCACCACAACTAGAGAAAGCCTGCATGCAGCAACAAAGACCCAACGCAGCCAAAAAAAAAAAAAAAAAAAAAAAGATGCCAAACTGGGTGGTTATGTAAGAAGTAAAGGAATTGAAATTTTTTTTAACCTTTGTGCTGAGTCAGTAATTGTGGATCTGTTCCCTCATAGGTGCATTTGGCCTAATAGTGACTAAAGCAACTCAATCAAATACTCTAAACACATGTTCTACTCGAAAAGAGAGAAAGTATTGTGACACAGTGAGTCAATCACCCAGATACCATGTTCTGTATATGGTTCTATTTCCATGTTAACTGGTTAGTTATGGTTCCTTTTTCATGGAAATTCTTCAAACTGATCTATTAGTTTATCGAGGTAATTGAGCCTATAGTGTTATTTCACACTGGATACAATTCATTACCTTAACTTTTGCCTAAAGGAGTAAACACATAAAACAAGTAATCATGGATTAATGTCAAAATCAAAGGCAAGGATTACCACTTCTAATCCACACAGACCCTTCCCCAGAGAACCTGGTGAAATTTATTTATTTATTTATTTATTTTTGCGGTACGCGGGCCTCTCACCGGGGTGGCCTCTCCCGTTGCGGAGCACAGGCTCCAGACGCTCAGGCTCAGTAGCCACGGCTCACGGGCCCAGCCGCTCCGCGGCGTGTGGGATCTTCCCGGACCGGGGTACAAACCCGCGTCCCCTGCATCGGCAGGCCGACTCGCAACCACTGCGCCACCAGGGAAGCCCTATTTTTTTTTTTTTTTTAATATGTTTCTCCACAGACCCTTCCCCAGAGAAATTTGGTGAAACATTTTTTTCAATATATTGCTCTTATTAATTAATTTATTTATTTATTTATTGGCCATGTTGGGCCTTTGTTGCTGCACGCGGGCTTTCTCTAGTTGCAACGAGCAGGGGCCACTCTTCATTGCCGTGTGTGGGCTTCTCATCGCGGTGGCTTCTCTTGTTGCAGAGCACGGGCTCTAGGTGCTCGGGCTTCAGTAGTTGCAGCATGCGGTCTCAGTAGTTGTAGCCCATGGACTTTAGAATGCAGGCTCAGTAGTTGTGGCACAGGGGCTTAGTTGCCCTGTGGCATGTGGGATCTTTCCGGACCAGGGTTCGAGCACGTGTCACCTGCATTGGTAGGCAGATTCTTAACTACTGCACCACCAGGGAAGTTCCGGTGAAACTTACTTTTAAAAACACTCATTCAAAGCCTCTGGTAATAGTCCTAAGGGCATACAGAAAGTGAAGAAACATTTATTTTAAAAAATCTACTAAAACTTGGTAAGGACAGATAGAGTCTGTGGTACTTGGACCAATAATCTGCTCTCTTCTTCCCCCTTCCCAGCTCAGCAAGATGGAAACTTCACTCTAGGCTGCTGTAGCCAAGTATACAGGACTCTCCCCAGCTCATAGTCAGAGGGCTAGTTAGCATCTTGGAAGGGGCAGGATGTGAGAATTTCTCACCCTGTCCCCAGCTACCTACTGCGGAGGCTAAATTCTAGCCAAGTACAGCAAAGAGGTAGGGACTTTCTTCTTTCATCAGCTCCCATTTGTGGGATGGAGGTTCTATTATGGGTGCAGCACTGTTGAGAATACTGGGACCCCATTTGCCCTTGCCCCAGCTTATAAAGCAGAGGTTCCATTGCGGGGAGAGGCAAGCTGAGGAGACCTGGGGCTACTGCTCTCTTACACCCAACAACTCCAAAAGTGGGGATGTCATTCAGGGAGAAACACACCATTGTTTCTACCCACAATTCTAGAGCCGTGGCTCAGAAATTTTCCCTGGGGGAGAGATAGCCTACAAAACAGAGAGCTCTGAATCTCTTCCCAAAGGAGTTGACTTCATTTGTAACAATGTGGAAGGTTCAAGCCTAGGGAAATCTCAAAAATAGTGGAAGTTGTAGTAAAATTAATTGGAAGGAAATCGATAGAATCATTGAAGATCTATGCTAAACTGTAGTCTGGCTAATTTCCTAGAGAGAACCAGTGGAGGAGACAACTGGAAGGAGCCCTTCTAGGATGAGAGCAAATCTCAAGCACTGACCTCAAGAAGTATACTTTCAAATGATGCCGAATTTGATTGGATCAGTCTGTGGAGCAAATTTATACCCCAGGACATTGTTGAAAACAATAAAGAGTCAGCTGGCAGGAATTCCCTGGAGGTCCAGTGGTTAGGACTCTGCACTTCCACTGCTGGGGGCCTGGGTCTGATACGTGGTCCGGGAACTAAGATCCCATAAGCTGCACAGTGCTGCCAAGTATATACGTATAAAACTCAGCTGGCAATTAATGGAGCTTAACAGCTGGGCATGGTGAGGGAAAGAGGCAGTCAAAGAGAGTCCTGCCAAAACTACTGTCATCATGGGGTGACTTTGAGCATACCATTGGCTGCACTCCCTGAAGATCAACATCAAAGACTTCACATAGCTGGGGGAGGGGGGGGGGTAGCATAAACTTCACTAAAATAATCCAGTCAGTCAGTAAAAAAATAAACAAGCAAATAACAATAACAAGCAACAAGCTCCTGAGTTTGGGGTGGGGACATGGAACCATATTTAAAGTGCTCAAAGAAAAAACTGTCAACCAATAATAGTATATTTAGTAAAGTAAATTTTAAAAATAAAGGTGACATAAAGACATTCCCTAATAAACAGAAACTGAGAAAATGTGCTGTGATCAGGCTGGCCTTACAAGAAAAATCAAGAAAGATCTCAAATCAGTAACCTTACTTTCCACCTCAAGACACTGGAAAAGGAAGAGCAAACTAAACCTAAAGCAAGCAGAAGGAAGGAAGTAATAAAGATTAGGGTGGAAATCAATGAAATAGAGAAAAGAAAAACAATAGATAAAATCCATGAAAACAAAGGCTGGTTTTTTGAAAAGATTAACAAATCTGACACATCTTTAGACAGACAAGAAAAAACTAGAGAAGACTCAAACAGCTAGAATTGGAAATGGAAGAGTGGATGTTAATACCAACTTTACAGAAATAAAGAGAACTATAAAGGAATAAGAATAATTATATGCCAATAAATTAGATAACTTAGATGAAATGGAAAAATTCCTAGACTGACCCAAACTACTCATATAGATCCAAGAAGAAAAAAAAATCTCAGTAGACCTATAGCTAGCAAGGAGATTCAATCAGTTATCAAAAAGCTGCCAACAAAGAAAAACCCAGGACTAAATGGCTTCACTGATGAATTCTATCAAACTTTTAAAGAATAATTAACACCAGTCCTTCTCAAACTCTTCCAGGAAATGAAAGAGGAAGGAACAATTCTTAACTCATTCTATGAGCCCAGCATTATCCTGACCCTATAGTCAGGTAAAGACACGAAGAGAAGAAAAACCACAGACCAATATCTCTTATGAATATTGATGCAAAAATTCTCAACAAACCAAATCCTGGAACATATAAAAAGAATTATACACCATAACTAAGTGGGATTTATCCCAGGAATGCAAAGTTTAACATCTAAAAAAACAATTAATGTAATAATACACCATATCAATAGAATAAAAACCAGAAACCACACGACCATCTACATAAACACAGAAAAAGCTTTTGACAAAGCCCAAGACCCTTTCATGAATAAAAAAACCCCCCAAAACACATAGCAAACTAGGAATAGAAGGAAACTTCCTCAACTTGATAAAGGGCATAATAAAAAACCAACAGCAAATATATTTAATGCTGAAAGACCGGCTGCTTTCTTCCTAAGATCAGGAACAAGAAAAGAACATCTGCTTTAGCCACTTCTATTCAACATTGTACTGGAGGTTCTAGCAAGGGCAATTAGGCAACCAAAAGAAATAAAAGGCATCTAGATTGGAAAGGAAGAAGTAAAACTATGTACATTCACAGATAACATCTTTGATACAAAAATTCTTAAAGAATCCACTAAAAAACTATTCTAATTCATAAACGAATTCGGATAGATTGCAAAATATACGA
Organism: Platanista minor; assembly: GCA_004363435.1. NCBI lineage: Eukaryota > Metazoa > Chordata > Mammalia > Artiodactyla > Platanistidae > Platanista > Platanista minor. The sequence continues at coordinate 2,200 of RJWK010026615.1, read as the reverse complement.
TCGATATACAAAAATCAGTTATATTTTTCTACACTTCTAATGAACAACCTGAAAATGAAATTAAGAAAACAGTTCAATTTATAATACCCTCAGAAAGAATAAAATACTTAATGAAGTAAGTCAGAAAGAGAAAGACAAATACCATATGATATCACTTATATGTGGAATCTAAAATATGACACAAATGAACTTATCTACAAAACAGAAACAGACTCACAGACATAGAGAACAGACTTGTGGTTGCCAAGGGCCGGGGGTGTGGGGGGAGGGGAGGGATGGATTGGGAGTCTGGGCTTAGCAGATGCAAAGTATCCATTGTCCCTGCCTCCAACATGAACCCCATCACCCGTGAGGCTCTGTTGAAGAGTCAAACCAGTCTCCTGTCTGAAGTTTCTATTAAGTTCAACCACTGTCTTTCAGTAAGAGATGTAGTCTAGAACAGTTATAAACTAAATGCCAGGAAGGCATGGACTCAGAGTGATTGATATATGTCTTTGGAGGAAGGGAAGTGGGAGCTGAAAAAAGCTTCACAGAGGAAATATTTGAACCTTTACAGAATTTTTGTTTGGTTCAATGATTTGGGAATCATTTTTCTAATAATAAAAGTAGTGCATGTTTAATATTGAAAATTTGGAAAATACAGAAAAGAACATAGGAGAAAATTTAAAAGATGATTAAAATGTAGACAGCTGAAAAAGTCAGGAAATAGCTTCTACAGCCATTCTTTCCTGAAGCCTTGTAATCCATTTTTCCAACATTGGCTGCACACAATCTCTCAAGCACAGACCAAAAATTCGCTGACATTTCAAAGAGGGCTGAATTCAGAAAGAGGCAAAAATTTAAGCTTTGGCTCTTGAGGGAGTCACTTCTGAGTGTAGTAGACCTTTTACCTCGGTTTTGCTCAGAGCGTAGCTCATAGCTCCACCTGCATCAGAACCATCTGGGACAACTTGTATGAAAATGCAGATTCCTGAGCCCCACGGAAGACCTACTGAATGAGAAGGCCTGGGGTGAGGCGAATAATCAGCACTTTTAACACACCCCTTGGGTTATTCTTATCCACAGTAGAGTTTGGCAACCACGTTTTAAAAAGCTTTTGGGGATGATAAAAATGGTGATTTGGTGATGTGAATGTGGGTACTTTAAAACACATCTGCAGAAATTGGACCGCTTGTGCACAGCTGGTGGGAGTGTAAAATAGTGCAACCATTGGCAGAAATGATATGGCAGTTCCTAAAAAAATTGAACATAGAATTACCACATGATCCAGCAATTCCACTTCTGGGGATATGCCCAAAAGAATTGAAAGCAGGGACTCAAAGAGATATTTGCACACCTGTGTTCATACCAGCATTATTCACAATAGCCAACAGGTAGAAGCAACCCAAGTGTCTATCAACAGATGAACGGATAAACAAAATGTGGTATATATGTACAATGGAATATTATTCGGCCTTAAAAAGGAGTGAAATTCTGACACGTTACAACATTTGCAGACCTTAAAGACATTGCGTTAAGTGAAATAAGTCAGTCACAAAAGGACAAATACTGTATGCTTCCACTTATGTGAGGTACACAGAGTAGTCAAACTCACAGAGACAGAAAATAGAATGATGGTTGCCAAAGGTTGGGGGACAGGGAATGGGGAGTTGGTGTTTAATGGGTATTGGAGAACCTGAAAAATTTCTGGAAGCGGATAGCGGTGATGTTTGCACAGCAATGTGAATATACTTAAAGCCACACAACTGCACACTTAAAAAATGGTTAAAATTATGTACTTTATGTTATGTATATTTTCCCCAATTAAGCACAGAAACATACACACACACCTGAGACCAGTGATTCCTTTGCTTTGTCTGAAGTGGAAATCAAAAAGGCTCTCACCAGGGGACAACCACAGAAGTCTGGGCCAAGTTCAAGCCCAAATGCAGAAGGTTATAATCAGCTCACAAAACGTCCAGCCTTATCAGAAGACAAGGGCTTCCAACTTGCTTCTGGGTGTGACTTAAAGTGTTCATCTGGGGCTGCAAATCTAGATCTGGTTAGTGAAAAGTCACCAATGTCCCTGACTGGCCCAGCAGGGTGAGAAATTACAGCCCTGAGTTCAATAGCACAGGGAGATCAGCCCGGTGCTTTGTGACCACCTAGAGGGGTGGGATAGGGAGGGTGGCGGGGAGGGAGACACAAGAGGGAAGAGATA
>RJWK010026614.1:0-26916 GCA_004363435.1 Platanista minor | reverse complement strand
GCCTCTCCCATTGTGGAGCACAGGCTCCGGACGCGCAGGCTCAGCGGCCATGGCTCACGGGACCAGCTGCCCCGCAGCATGTGGGATCTTCCCGGACCGGGGCACAAACCCGTGTCCCCTGCATCAGCAGGCGGACTCTCAACCACTGTGTCACCAGGGAAGCCCCTGCTTATATATTTTATACATAGTAGTTTGTATCTCTTAATCCCATACCCCTATCTTGCCCCTCTCCCATTTCCTCTCCCCACTGGTAATCACTAGTTTGTACACTAGTCTGTTTCTTATTTGTTGTATTCATTGTTTGTTTTACATTTTAGATTTCACATATATGTGATAACATTCAGTTTTTGTTTTTCTCTGCCTGAATTACTTCATTTAATATGATAATCTCTATGTCCATCCATGTTGTTGCAAATGGCATTATTTCATTCTTTTTATGGCTGAGTAATATTCTACTGCATACGTATATTATATATATCACATCTTCTTTATCCATTAATCTGTTGATGGAGACTTAGGTTGCTTCCATATCCTGGCTATTGTATATAATGCTTCTGTGAACATTGGGATGCATGTATCTTTTCAAATTAATATTTTTGTTTTCTTTGGATGTATTCTGAGTGGAGTTGCTGGATCATATGGTAATTCATTCTTTAGATTTTGAGGAACATCCACACTGTTTTCCAGAGTGGCTGCACCAGTTTACATTCCTACCAATAGTGTAGTAGGGTTCCCTTTTCTCCACATTCTCTCAAACATTTATTACATGTAGACTTTTTGATGATAGTCATTCTGACAGGTGTGAGGTGATATCTTATGGTGGTTTTGACTTGCATTTCTCTGATGATTAGTGATGGTGAGCATCTTTTCATGTACCTGTTGCCATTTATATCTTCTTTGGAAAGCTGTCTGTTCAGGTCTTCTGCTCATTTTTTAATTGGATTGTTTGTTTGTTTGTTTGTTTGATGTTGAGCTGTATGAGCTGGTTATATATTTTAGATATTTACCTCTTATTGGTCATATCATTTGCAAATATTTTCTCCCATTCAATAGGTTGCCTTTTCATTTTGTCAATGGTTTCCTTTGTTATCCAAAAGTTTTTAAGTTTACTTAGATCTCATTTGTTTATTTTTGCTTTTATGTTTCTTGCTTTTATGTTTTTTGCCTTAGGAGACATATCTAAAAAATTATTGGTATGATTTATGTCAAAGAGTGTTCTGCCCATGTTCTCTTCTAGGAGTTTTATGGTTTCAGGTCTTAAATTTAGAAACTTAATTCATTTTGAGTTTATTTTTTATGGTATGAGTTTATTTATATAGTGTGAGAAAATGTTTTAATTTCATTGTTTTACATGTAGCTGTCCAGTTTTCCCAGCACCACTAATTGAAGAAGCTGCCTTTTCTCCATTGTATATTCTTGCCTCCTTTGTCATAGATTATTTGACCATAGTGTGTGGGTTTATTTCTGAGCTCTATAGTCTGTTACATTGATTCATGTCTGTTTTTGTGCCAGCACCATACTGTTTTTATTGCTATTATTTTGTTGTATAGTCTGAAGTCAGGGAGTGTGATACCTCCAGCTATGTTCTTTTTTCTCAAGATTGCTTTGACAATTCAGGGTCTTTTGTGCTTCCATATAAATTTTAGGATTATTTGTTCTAGATCTGTGAAAACACATTTTAGTGAATATTACCTCCAGTAGTTCAACCAGGTTATCACAATGAATATCAAAGAAAAAAATCCCCTCATGCTTCTGGTATGGAGAACGAAAAAGGAACCATTTTGAAATATGCCAGAACTTTCTGTTCTTCTTAACAAGGCCTGCCCTCAAAAGAAACTATTTCACGAGAACCTAAAATATTGGGGATTTTATCAGAGCTTAACCAACCTTGAGGAACAGAAATACTGAAATCCGAAGCCATTCTATCCCACCTAAGAGAGGAAGAGATTGAGAAATACTTTTGAAGTTCACTATCTAGAGACACAGGCTCACTAAAAGACTGAGACCTAATCATAGGATTATAGAATGTTTCCTCTTTCCTCACACATTACCAAAGGCTTATTTAGTGCAGTACCTTTTATCAACTCCATCATGTCCACCTTTAAATCAAAAATCAAAAGGCATACTAAAAAGCAAAAACAGTTTGAAGAGACAAAGCAAATGTCAGAACCAGACTCAGATATGCCCATGACTTTGGAATTATTAGACAGGGAATTTAAAATAACTATGATTAATATGTTAAAGGCACTAATGGATAAAGTAAACAGTACCCAAGAACAGATGGAAAAGATAAGCAGAGAGATGAATATTCTAAGAGAGAACCAAAAAGAGATGTGAAAGATCAAAAACACTGTAACAGAAATGAAGAATGCCTGTGGTGGGCCTATTAGTAAACTGAACACAGCCAAGGAAAGAATCTCTGAGCTTGATGATATCTCAATAGAAACCTCTAAAACTGAAAAGTAAACAAAACTAAGACTCAAGTTTATATGGATAGGCAAAAGACCCAGTACAGCCAACAAAATATTGAAGAAGAGCCAAGGTGGAAGACTGTCACTATGTAACTTCAAGACTTACTCAAAGCTACAGTTATCAAGACAGTGTGACAGTGTGGTATGGTCTCATTCAGTCATTCATTCAAAGAATATTTATTTATTCATCTAGATCTATGCAGAGATACAATCTTTACTCTTCATGGAATTATACACTAGTTATAGAAATCGGACATTACCAAACACCATGTTTTAAAACAGTCTTAAATATTTTTAAAGTTCCTTGTTAACTTCATGGCACAGACAGGTCTGAACATAATCCTTGCCCTCAAGAGTTTACAATCCTGTAAGGAGAAAACTAATGAACACATAACTGTAGTACAAGGTCAAGTAGATTAACTTTGCAATGTGGCATAGTAGAAGGGTTAAAAGCATTGGCTCTACATAAGTTTCAGTTTATAACCACAGTTTTGCCATTTCCTGGTGTGCAATGGTGGTCTAGCTACTTATATCCTCTAAGTCTCAGTTTCTCCATCTGTAAAATAGGGATGAAAGTAGTTCTTACCTCATATGATTGTTAAGAGGCTTAAATTAAATAAAGCATATAAGTACACAGTTTAGTGAACAGCACATAATTTGTACTTGGTGTTGCTATCAAGATATATAGACACAAGTTTATGTTGAGTTCAAAGGATAGAGAGTGCACATCTGGTTTTGAAGATGAGGAGAAATCTTTATAAACAGGTAACACTTACTATGAATCTTCTTAGTTTCACCTGCTTTTGTCTTCTGCTCCTTGAAACTGGTCTCACCAATGGGCTCTGTCTTCAAGCATAGCCCTGTTCTAGAACCTGAAACAATACCAACAGAGGCAGGAAGTATATCAGTAATCTCATCCTCAAAATCTCAATAATAATTCTTCTCAGCCTTGGGATCTAGTATCCCAATTATAGCTAACACCTTCTCCCACTGTTCTTATTTCTTTTGTGCAAATTTGGTCAGGATCTGAGAGTATGTGCAGGCACTTTTTAAAAGAACGGGTCATAAAAATTCTCCCACCTTTCTGTAAAAACTGATGTATTGATGGTATCAAATACCTTAATGTGGAAATGCTAAAAGGTTTAAATAGGAGCAAAGCAGTTGAAAAACATGTTCTTGCTTATATTGTGAAAGCGAACCTGATTTGTTTGTTTTTCATCAGGAGCGAAATGATAAAACTGCGCCAAAGGGCACAGTGTCAGTGTAAATTGGACTTTTATAATTTATTTCATTATGTAAGTTTAAAACATTATTATTGTGAACACCACTTTTTCTCACAGTAGAGATGATGGAATTGCCATAAGGGAGATTTTGAATACTGAGAAGGAAGAAACTGAATAATCTATTCCTAAAATGCTAACAGCATTAGAGAAGGACTTTGAGGAAAAGTAAGCACTGCAAAAACAGATTGTAGATCTGTATTGCAATGATAGTAGTGTTGTGGAAGTGGTGAGCTGGAATTGTGTCTTATAGCCTCTGATCCTTCTTTCTGTATTTCATTTAAAAAAAAACATAGAGAAGGAAATCAGAACTCCATATGCTCTCATCCCTCTCACAAAACAGGCCCTTTTTATGAGAAAAGATTTGACTTCATGTATGAGGCAGGACTGAAATTTATTTTTGAACTCCCTACCCTTCCTTTCTGCATGCTCTCTCCCACTCTCAGTAGCTCTACTCTATGACAATATTTAGCAGGTCTTTGCACATCCTGAGTTTACAATTAAGAGGAAAACAGATCTCCTGTCTCCATAGGTTTATCAGAAGCTCCTTGAGAACAAAGAACATTTTATATATATATAAATGGGGCGCAGAGGGCAGAGCAGAGATGTTACTGCACAGAGGATCGGTGCCAAACAGCACTCACCAGCGCAAGAGGCTTGTCTGCTTACCCACCCGGGCGGGGGGGCGGAGTGTGGCTGGGAGCTGAGGCTTGGGCTTTGGAGGTCGGACCCCAGGGAGAGGACTGGAAGTGAGAACACAGCCTGCAGGGGTTTAGTGCACCATGGCTAGCTGGGAGGGAGTCCGGGGAAAAGTCTGGACCTGCCGAAGAGGCAAGAGATGTTTTCTTCCCTCTTTGTTTCCTGGTGCACAATGACAGGGGATTAAGAGTGCTGCTTAAAGTAGCTCCAGAGACAGGCACAATCCACGGCTATCAGTGCGGACCCCAGAAATGGGCATGAGAGGCTAAGGCTGCTGCTGCCACCACCAAGAAGCCTCTGTGCGAGCACAGGTCACTATACACAGCTCCCCTCCTGGGAGCCTGTGCAACCCGCCACTGCCAGGGTCCCGTGATCCAGGGACAACTTCCTCAGAAGAACACACGGTGCCCCTCAGGCTGTTTCAATGTCACGCCGGCGTCTGCAGCTGCAGTCTCACCCCACATTCCATATCCCTCCCTCCCCCCGGGCCTGAGTAAGCCAGAGCCCCCGAATCAGCTGCTCCTTTAACCCCGTCCTGTGTGGTTAGGAACAGACACCGTCAGGTGACATACACTGAGGCGGGGCCAGATCAAAAGCTGAACCCCAGGAGCTGTGTGAACAAAAAAGAGAAAGGGAAATCTCTCTCAGCAGCCTCAGGAGCAGTGGATTAAATCTCCACAGTCAACTTGATGTACCCTGCATCTGGGGAATATCTGAATAGACAACGAATCATCCCAAAGTGTGGAGGTGGACTTTGGGAGAAACGATATATATATATTTTTTTTTCCCTTTTTCTCTTTTTGTGAGTGTGTATGTGTATGCTTCTGGTGTGATTTTTTCTGTATAGCTTTGCTTTTACCATTTGTACTAGGGTTCTGTCTGTCCGGTTTTTTTGTTTTTTTGTTTGTTTTGTTTTTGTATACTTTTTAGCACTTGGTATCATTGGTGGATTTGTTTTTTGGTTTTTTTGTTCTCTTCTTTCTTTCTTTCCTTCTATCTTTCTTTCTTTTTTATTATTAAAAATTTTTAATAATTATTTTTTTATGATTTATTTTAATAACATTTTTATTTTATCTTCTTCCTTTCTTTCTTTCTTTCTTTCTTTTTCTCCCTTTCATTCTGAGCTGTGTGGATGACAGGCTCTTTGTGCTCCAGCCTGGTGTCAGAGCTGTGCATCTGAAGTGGGAGAGGCAAGTTCAGGACCTTGGTCCACAAGAGACCTCCGAGCTCCACATAATATCAAATGGTAAAAATATCCCAGAGATCTCTATCTCAATGCCAAGACCCAGCTCCACTCAACGACCAGCAAATTACATTGCTAGGCACCCTATGCCAAACTACTAGCAAGACAGGAACAAAACCCCACCCATTAGCAGAGAGGCTGCCTAAAATCATAATAAGGCCACAGACACCCCAAAACACACCACCAGAGGTGGAATTGCCAACCAGAAGGACAAGATCCAGGCTCATCTTCCAGAACATAAGCACTAGTCCCCTCCACCAGGAAGCCTACACAACCCACTGAACCAACCTTAGTCACTAGGGGCAGACAACAAAAACAATGGGAATTATGAACCTGCAGCCTGTGAAAAGGATACCCCAAACACAGTAAGTTAAGCAACATGAGAAGACAAAGAAACACACAGCAGATGAAGGAGCAAAGTAAAAACCCACCATACATAACAAATGAAGAGGATATAGGCAGTCTACCTGAAAAAGAATTCAGAATAATGATAGTAAAGATGATCCAAAATCTTAGAAATAGAATGGAGATAATACAAGAAACGTTTAACAAGGACCTAGAAGGACTAAAGAGCAAACAGTGATGAAAAGCACAATAAATGAAAATAAAAATTCTCCAGAAGGGATCAATAACAGAATAACTGAGGCAGAAGAACGGATAAGTGACCTGAAAGATAAAAGAGTGGAAAATAACTACTGCAGAGCAGAATAAAGAAAAAACAACAAAAAGAATTGAGGACAGTCCCAGACTCCTCTGGGAAAATGGTAAATGCACCAACATTAGAATATAGGGGTCCCAGAAGAAGAAGAGAAAAAGAAAGGGACTGAGAAAATATTAGAAGTGATTATAGTTGAAAACTTCCTTAATATGGGAAAGGAAATAGTCAATCAAGTCCAGGAAGCATAGAGTGTCCCATACAGGACAAATCCAAGGAGAAACACTCCAAGACATGTATTAATCAAATGATCAAAAGTTAAATACAAACAAAAAATACTAAAAGCAGCAAGGAAAAAACAACAAATAACATACAAGGGTATTCCCAAAAGGTTAATAGCTGATCTTTCATCAGAAACTCTGCAAGCCAGAAGAGAGTGGCAGGATATATTTAAAGTGATGAAAGAGAAAAACCTACAACCAAGATTACTCTACCCAGCAAGGATCTCATTCAGATTTGACAGAGAAATTAAAACCTTTACAGAGAAGCAAAAGCTGAGAGAATTCAACACCATCAAACCAGCTTTACAACAAATGCTAAAGGAACTTCTCTAGGCAAGAAACACAAGAGAAAGAAAAGACCTACAATAACAAACCCAAACCAATTAAGAAAATGGTAATAGAAACACACATATCAATAACTACCTTAAATGTAAATGGATAAAATGCTCTGCCTCAAAATCATAGACTGGCAGAATGGATATAAACACAAGACCTGTATATATGCTGTCTGCAAGAGACCACTTCAGACCTAGGGAGACATATGGACTGAAAGTGAGGGGGTGGAAAAAGATATTCTATCCCCATGGAAATCAAAAGAAAATTATAGTAGCAATTCTCATATCAGACAAAATAGACTTTATAATAAAGACTATTACAAGAGAAAATAAAGGACACTACATGATGATCAAAGGATTAATCCAAAAAGAAGATATAACAATTGTAAATATTTTTGCACCAAACATAGGAGTACCACAGTACATAAGGCAAATGCTAACAGCCATAAAAGAGGAAATCAACAGTAACACACTCATAGTAGTGAACTTTAACCCAACACTTTCACCAATGGACAGATCATCCAAAATGAAGATAAATAAGGAAACACAAGCTTTAAGTGACACATAAAACAAGATGGACTTAATTGATATTTATAGGACATTCCATCCAAAAACAACAGAATACACTTTATTCTAAAGTGTTCATGGAATATTCTAGAGGATAGGTCATATTATGGGTCACAAATCAAGCCTTGGTAAAAGCATGAACATTGAAATCATAGCAAGTGTCTTTTCCGACCACAACACTATGAGACTAGACATCTATTACGAGAAAAAATCTGTAAATAATACAAACACATGGAGCCTAAACAATACACTACTTAATAACCAAGAGATCAATGAAGATATCAAAGAGGAAATCAAAAAATACATTGAAAGAAATGACAATGAAAATACGATGGCCCAAAGCCTATGGGATGAAACAAAAGCAGTTCTAAGAGGGAAGTTTAAAGCAATACAATCCTACCTTAAGAAACAAGAAACATCTCAAATGAACACCTAAGCTTACACCTAAAGCAATTAGAGAAAAAAGAACCAAAAAAAAAAAAAACAAAGTTAGCAGAAAGAAAGAAATTATACAGATCAGATCAGAAATAAATGAAAAAGAATTGAAGGCAACAATACCAAAGATTAATACAACTAAAAGCTGGTTCTTTGAGAAGATAAACGAAATTGATAAACCATTAGCCAGACTCAACAAGAGAAAAAGGGAGAAGACTCAAATCAATACAGTTTGAAATGAAAAAGCAGAAGTAACAACTGACACTGCAGAAATACAGAGGATCATGAGCGATTACTACAAGCAACTATAGGCCAATAAAATAGACAACCTGGAAGAAATAGACAAATTCTTAGAAATGCACAATCTTCTGAGACTGAACCAGGAAGAAATAGAAAACATGAACAGAACAATCACAAGCACTGAATTTGAAACTGTGATTAAAAATCTTCCAACAAACAAAAGCCAAGGACAAGATTGCTAAACACATGAATTATATCAAACTTTTAGAGAAGAGCTAACATGTATCTTTCGCAAACTCTTCCAACATATAGCAGAGGGAGGAACACTCCCAAACTCAGTCTATGAGGCCACCATCACCCTGATACAAAAACAAGACAATGATGTCACATAGAAATAAAACTACTGGCCAGTGTCACTGATGAACATAGATACAAAAATGCTCAACAAAATAATAGCAAACAGAATCCAACAGCACATTTAAAGGATCATACACCATAATCAGTTGAGCTTTATCACAGGAATGCAAGGATTCTTCAACATACGCAAATCAATCAATGTGATACACCATATTAAAAAATTGAAGGAGAAAAACCATATGATCATCTCAATAGATGCAGAGAAAGCTTTTGATAAAATTCAACACAGACTTATGATAAAAACCTTCCAGAAAGTAGGCATGGAGGGAACTTTCCTAAATATAATAAAGGCCCTATATGACAAACCCACAGCTAACATCATCCGCAGTGGTGAAAAACTGAAACCATTTCCTCTAAGATCAGGAACAAGACAAGGTTACTCACTCTCAGCACTAAAATTCAACATAGTTTTGGAAGTTTTAGCCACAGCAATCAGAGAAGAAAAAGAAATAAAAGGAATCCAAATTGGAAAAGAAGAAATAAAGCTGTCCCTGTTTGCACATGACATGATACTGTACACAGAAAATCCTACAGATGCTACCAGACAACTACTAGAGCTAATCAATGAATTTGGTAAGTCAGCAGGATATAAAATTAATGCACAGAGATCTCTTGCATTCCTATACACTAATGATGAAAAATCTGAAAGTGAAATTAAGAAAACACTCCCATTTACCATTGCAACATAAAGAATAAAATATCTAGGAATAAACGTACCTAAGGAGACAAAAGACCTGTATGCAGAGAATTATAAGACACTGATGAAAGAAATTAAAGATGATACTAACAGATGGAGAGATATACCATGTTCTTGGATTGGAAGAGTCAACACTGTGAAAATAAACATACTACCCAAAGCAATCTACAGGTTTAATGCAATCCCTTTCAAACTACGACTGGAATTTTTCACAGAACTAGAACAAAAAATTTCACAATTTGTATGGAAACACAAGAGACCCCAAATAGCCAAAGCAATCTTGAGAAAAACAAATGGAGCTGGAGGAATCAGGCTCCCTGACATCAGACTATACTACAAAGTTACAGTAATCAAGACAGTATGGCCCTGGCACAAAAACAGAAATATAGATCAGTGGAACAGGATAGAAAGCCCAGAGATAAACCCACGCATATATGGTCACCTTATCTTTGATAAAGGAGGCAAGAATGTACAGTGGAGAAAAGACAGCTGCTTCAATAAGCGCTGCTGGGAAAACTGGACAGCTACATGTAAAATAATGAAATTAGAACACTCCCTAACACCACATACAAAAATGAACTCAAAATGGATTAAAGAACTAAATCTAAGGCCAGACACTATAAAACTCTTAGAGGAAAGCATAGGCAGAACACTGTATGACATAAATCGCAGCAAAATTCTTTTTGACCCACCTCCTAGAGAAATGGAAATAAAAACAAAAATAAACAAGCAGGATATAATGAAACGTAAAAAATTTTGCACAGCAAAGGAAACCATAAAGAAAACGAAAAGACCACCCTCAAAATGGGAGAAAATACTTGCAAATGAAGTAACTGACAAAGGATTAATCTCCAAAATTTACAAGCAGCGCATGCAGCTCAATATCAAAAACACAAACAGCCGAATCCAAAAATGGGCAGAAGAGCTAAATAGACATTTGTCCAAAGAAGATATACAGATTACCACCAACCCATGAAAGAATGCTCAACATCATTAATCATTAAAGAAATGCAAATTAAAACTTGAATGAGATATCATCTCACACCCGTCAGAATCTCATCATCAAAAAATCTGCAAATAAATGCTGGAGAGGGTGTGGAGAAAAGGGAACCCTCTTGCACTGTTCGTAGGAATGTAAATTGATACAGCCACTATGGAGAACAGTATGGAGGTTCCTTAAAAAACTAAATATAGAACTATCATACGACCCAGCAATCCCACTACTGGGCATATACCCTGAGAAAACCATAATTCAAAAAGAGTCATGTACGACAACGTTCATCACAGCTCTATTTACAATATCCAGGACATGGAAGCCACCTAAGTGTCCATCGACAGATGAATGGATAAAGAAGATGTGGCACATATATACAACGGAATATTACTCAGTCATAAAAAGAAATGAAATTGAGTTATTTGTAGTGAGGTGGATGGTCCTATAGTCTGTCATACAGAGTGAAGTAAGTCAGAAAGAGGAAAACAAATACCGTATGCTAACACACATACATGGAATCTAAAAAACAAAGAAAGAAAATGGTCATGAAGAACCTAGGGGCAAGATGGGAATAAAGATGCAGACCTACTAGAGAATGGACTTGAGGATTCGGGGAGAGGGAAGGGTAAGCTGGCACAAAGTAAGTGAGTGGCATGGACATATATACACTACCAAATGTCAAATAGATAGCTAGTGGGAAGCAGCTGCATAGCACAGGGAGATCAGGTTGGTGCCTTGTGACCACCTAAAGGGGTGGAATATGGAGGGTGGGAGGGAGGGAGATGCAAGAGGGAAGAGATTTGGGGATATATGTATATGCATAACTTATTCACTTTCTTATAAAGCAGAAACTAACACCATTGTAAAGCAATTATACTCCAATAAATATTAAAAATAAAGAGTTTAGCACATTATATTTCCCCAAAGTGTTTGAGATTTATAAGACAGAGTTCAGAAGTATATAAGATGAAGAGATCAATTACTAATAATGGACTTTCAGGCAGAAGCTATAGTAAGAACTGGAGTAATATTTTTCCAATAGTTTTCCATCTGTTTCAAGTTGCATCACTCAGGTGCTTTCCCACAAATGGTTAGTAAAATTAAAGAAGCGTTAGATCTCTAAAGTAGAAAAGAGAACAAACCCTGGCAATGCAGAAGTATATTGAAAAATAACGTATTAATGTAAAAGCCATATGTACCCTGCCACCCTCTCCTTAGTCTCCCTGTTTCTTTTGTATCCTGGAAATTTGTACAATGGCAAATGTCTATGCAAACAGGATCAACATGATAGGATCACTGTTTCCAGCACTTGTGTTGAATTATGATGTGTTGAATTATATTAATACTTCCTAATATTAAACATTATTACCTTCTAGGCCCATCCACATTGTTAAAAATGGCAGAATTTCATTCTTTTTATGGCTAATATTCCATTGTATAAGTATATCACATCTTCTTTATCCATTCACTGTTAATGGACATTTAGGTTGCTTCCACATCTTGGTTACTCTAAACAATGCTGCTATTTTGTGGTGAGTTTAAAAGGTGTATAATCTATAAAAATCTTTTTTTTTTTTTTTGATTGTGCCGCACAGCATGCAGGATCTTAGTTCCCCGACCATGGATTGAACCATTGCCCCCTGCAGTGGAAGCACGGTGTTAACCACTGGACCACCAGGGAAGTCCCAGAATATAATCTATAAAAATGTTGAATCACCATGCCGTACACCTGAAACTAATATGATGTTGTAAATCAACTATATTTCGATAAAAAATTATTGAATTCCTAGAAAATACCCCAATTATTTTTGCATATCGTTCTTTGTGTAGATTCTAATTGCTGATAGTTTCTTTATTTACATAAGTGAGATCAATCTTAGTTTTCTTTGGGAAGCTATTTTTGGGTAGAGTTCATCTCAGTGTTATGTTGACTTTGTAACAAAAATCTAGAAGCTTACTTTGTCTATACTTAGGAACAGTTGAAAAACTTTCGGAATGAATTATTTCTTGAAAGAGAGCAATTACCTTATACACCTCGTTGAAACTGATGCTTGTTTCCGGGGAAACAAGTCCCCCAATCTAGTCTCTTTATTAAGACTATATCTTTTTTCAATGGCAATTGGTTTATTTAATTAAAAAAAATTTCATCTGGAGCAATTTATGGTAATTTATATTTTCACAGAAAATCAACTATTTCATTCAGATTTTGAAATTTATTTGCCCAAGGTTGAGCAGAGTCATCTCATATAATTATTTTGCATTTCTCTGTATCTGTGGTAATTTTCCATCTTTCCAGTTCTAAATGTGTTTGTGCTTTTTCCCCTTTATTCTTGATTAGATTATCTGGTGACTTATCTATTTTATTATTATGATTTTTTGAAGAAAAAGCTTTTGGCTTTTTCATTATTTCTACTGTTTTTTCTATCTTCAAAGTCATTCATATTAGCTTTTATCTTAATTTCTTTTTTCTGCTCTTCTGGTAAAATTGTACACTCACATTAGTACATATAATCCTTATAACAACCCTAGGAGATAAATACTTCTTTTACTCCCCTTTTACAGATTAGGACACTGAGGCACTAAGAAGTCATTAGCCCAGGGTCATGCACTTGGTAGAATACTAGAGCCAGAATATGAAGTTAGAACTGTGTTTTTATCCACTATACTATATTGTCTCCTTCAGTTTCTATTACTGCTTCTCCCTTTCATTGGTTGAGTTATTGAATGTTTAATTAATGTATTTTCAATATTGATCTTTTTTTTTGTGGTACACGGGCCTCTCACTGTTGTGGCCTCTCCCGTTGTGAAGCATAGGCTCCGGACGCGCAGTCTCAGCGGCCATGGCTCACAGGCCTAGCCACTTCATGGCATGTGAGATCTTCCCAGACTGGGGCATGAACCCGTGTCCCCTGCATCGGCAGGTGGACTCTCAGCCACTGTGCCACCAGGGAAGCCCCAAATATTGATCTTTTATCATTACGGTGTTTAATGCTATAATGTTTCTTCTGAGTACAAATTTATTAGTATCTTATATATGCTTTAATTATTGTTTTTCTCTGGGTTTTCTGCAAATTCATGTTATATTTTCTTTTGACTTAGTAATTATTTGGTACAGTTTTTATTTCCTGATGTTTGAGGTATTGAGGACTTTGTTGACTTGTTTGTTGTTTGAATATTTCCTCTGTAGATAGTCTATTTCAAGTTAAAGATGTATATTTTTTCTTGTTTGATGGTAGTATTTTGTCACAAATAGGTATTAAATTTTTTTAAATGTTTTCTTCAACAACATATATTAAGAATGTCTTATAATTTTTCTTTCCTAATCTGTTAACATAGTGAATAGATTGCTTCATTTGCTCATAACAAAACATCCTTAGGATTCTGTGATAGTCATTTTGTATTATTTTTTTAACTCACCTTTGGGTTTGGGTTGAGAACATTTATTTAGGTTCTTTGCATTCATACTCGCAAGTAAATTTTTCCTAGAGCTTCATTGTGCTACCACTTTAATATCCTTGTAAGGTGATATGGTTACCTTCCTATGTTTTTATTTGCTATTTAATGGTATATTAGGCAAGCTTCCTGGTTGATAAAACCAAAAATCAATTCTAGTTTACTTAAGTAGAAGATAAATTTAACATGAGGATATCATGGAACTTATACAATGGGAAGACTAGACAACAACGTTTAGAAAACAGATAAGAGCAAAAGGAAGTTATGAAGGTGAAAAAGCTTGGGCATTTGCACTAATGCTGCTGGGCCTGCCACCAGTGGATATTCTTTATACCACCTGTGGATTCTCAACTCCAGTAAAATGACTGAACATAACCTGTAATTCTTCCAGCAACTTTTTTCACTTCCTTCATACTATCAAAGTTTTGGGTAGGAGCGTGTAATTAGTTGGCTTTTCCTAACATAATTTAGCTACCAGGGGTTAGGAAGAGGGAGTGCATGTACCTCTTCAATTTTCATAATGTTAAGAGCAAAGTTTAATATGTGATTAACTTTTTGAATGTTCCATTTTGTTCAAAAAGAAAATGAATATTCCAGTTAAGTACAAAGTTTATTGGTTACTTAATTCAAATTTATACATTTCACTTTTTCTTTGCTTGACAATAGTTGTCTGAAAAATAAAAAGCTAGTTGCCAACTATAACTATATATCTACCAATTTATTTTGCATTTTTTCACATATGTTGTTACATATTTGGCATTTTATGGAATAAATAAAATCGCATCCTCTCTGCTTGTGTTTAAAATCAATTGAGAGACAGACACAAGTCATTATATGAAGATCAAAATACCTTGGTTATGATTACTCCTGATAGCACTGACAGGAGAAAGTGGCTTTAGGCCTTCAGCGAAGTGATCTTTTTAATAATTCTTTATAAAGACTTAACCACCCAGTCATGGGGACAGCTTAACAACTGCATGACACACCTACAAAGGCCAGCCCCTACTGTGTTTCAGTGAGCAGGTTAGAGGTTTTGTATTTGCATACAGCAAGAATGGCTCACAAAGAAAAGAGACAGAGACAGAGAGAGAAAGAAGGACAGAGACAGAGAGACCAAGCATAATGATTATTATTCCAAATTCTCTTTGCTCCTCTTTCCATGGAGAGAAGTAAGCATTGCCAGGAGTGTGTGTCTAACAAAGTCCCCTATATGGAAACATGAAGACTAGAAAATATGTTTCCCCGTTAATGCATTATGTTGAACAATTTGAAATTCCCAATTATCTCAACCTATTTTACCTAAAAATAATAGCAACTTCATATTTCAATGTTATTTTACAAGTTACATTAAGTTCATGTTTTTTTTTACATTATAGTTGTCCCCCATTATCTGAGGTGTTACGTTCCAAGACCCCCAGGGGATGAGTGAAACTGTGGATAGTACTGAACCCTATATCTACTATGTTTTTTCTATACATACCTATGATAAATGTTAATTTACAAATTATAAATTAATGTTTTTGTTTGTTTTAATAGAATGCTCCTCATTTGGGGTTTGCCTGAAGTTTCCTCAGGATTAGATTCAGGTTATGCATTTTCAACTAGAACACAACATAGGTCACAAAGTCCATCTGCACCTCATTTATGATGTAATGTTGATCGCCCAGTCAAGCTGTTGTCTGATTTCTTCATTATATAATTACTATATTTTTCCTTACAATCAATAAGAAGTAGAGAGACACTTTAAGACCATGTAAATATCCTGCTCTTCATCATTTCCTCCTAAATTTAGCTTTTAATGATTCTTGCCTGATCTGATATTTACTATGATTGCAAATGCTGATTTTCCAACTTTAGTACTTCCTCCATATTTACTAGTCAGCACTTGCCATTCTATTGTAAGCAAGATCCTTTCCTCTTCTTGTTATATTGTTTGTTTAGTTGGTTGGTATGGACTCATGAACTCTTATGAATAATTTATAATTGATTATTGTATTTTTTAAACTATTTTACCATTAATCCTGTTTTATCTCCTATTAATATTGGTACACTTGCTTTTCTTTTGTTATTTTTTTGTCTGACATGTACTTTCTATGCTTTTATTTTCAACGATCCCATTTTAAGTTTGTTACTTGTAAACAGCGTGTTGCCAGTTACCGTGTGTTTATTTATTTTACAAAATTAAGAAATAGAAAAAAATGTTTTTCTTGTGATCAGAACTCTTAGGATTTACTCTCTTTACATCTTTCATGTATAACATAGAGCAGTGTTAATTATATTTATCATGTTGTACATTATATCCCTAGTACTTATTTATCTTATAACTGGAAATTTGTACCTTTTGACTACCTTCATCCAATTCTCCATTCCTCCTCGCCTTTTGTAACTACAGATCTGATCTATTTTTCTAAGTTTTTTTGTCTGTTTATTGAAGTATATTTGACCTACAACATTATGTTAGTTCCAGGTGCACAACATAGTGATTCAATATTTCTATACATTTCAAAATTTGTTTATTTGGTTTATACCAACAAGAAAGTATCTGTCTTTTAACATGTGAGATTAACCCACTCATATTTTTCATGATTACTAATATATTTACTGATGACTTATTCTTGCCATCTTCTGTTACTGTTATTTCTTAATATGCTTTCTGGATTTTTCCCCCAATTCTGTTTTATGTTTGATTGAGCAGGTTTTCTAAAGTAATAGTTTTCCCCCTGTGCCTGGCAGTCCTGGGGATTCACTAATGACACAAGCCTTAACCATAAGTACAGTCAAAAGCTACCTATAGAGTGTGATAAGTAGGTCACTGAAGATCATCGGCTTTAATATTGTTCATGATCATACTTCGGAAGACATCTGCGCCTGATATACTAGATTTTGCGTAATATTTCTACTCAAATTCTGATAGGATCTGAATGATTTGCTGGTGTCCCAATGCAGTTTGTGAGGTCACTTTCCATTTATAAGTCTCTTAACTACATGCCCTATTAGAATAAATGCAGAAATGCATTGGTATAACCTCAACAGATCCCAGTAGGAAACAAGAATATATATTCCTACTCTGTCTAGTATCCATTCAATTTTGATTATATCCTCCTAAGTGAAGATTCAGTACCAATTCTCCTACCCTTAGCACTTAATATACAGAGATTTTCAGGCTTAATATGCCTTTCCATAGCTTCCACATTATAGGTTAAAACAGTATTTTTCCTAATCATAACAGATTAAACTATTTTTATAGAATCTATTTCAATTTTAAGAGTAACTTGAGAATTGCTAACAGTGTTTAAATTTTTTTGGTATTAAACAAATAGCAGTTTCTGAAGCTGAGATTTTTGAGACTCAGATCATCAATTTTGCTTCAATTTGATTAAGTATAAAGGTAATGTCTGAAAGAATTGTCTCAGGTAAAACTTCTGAATCTTATATTATAATATTATAGCATTATCTCAACTTACCATCATATCATCCAGGGCAATTTCTGTGTGTATGATTATATTTGTGTGTTTATGGGTGTGAGTCAGTGTGTGTGTCTGTGTCTACACTGATGTTAGGCCAAACCAGAATCCTGGAATACCTAGGTACTACAGAAGGGAAAAGAGACTAACATTTATCAGAACATGCTAAGTGTCTGAAATTTTATACCAGCATAAAATTATATCCTTGGAATAACTTTGTTTTAGTTATATCTTTTTCTTTTTAGATGAGAAAATTAAAGTTCAGATATATTAGGCAACTTGCCCAACATCGCACCATGTGGGGACTTTTATTTCTCTATTAAGTATCCAGTTCCTCCTTCTTCTGGTAATGAATATTTTATGTTGCTTGACTGATAATGTTTCCACCTCTACGTTCATCACAGGAGTTTAGGATATAACCCAAGTGTGGCTAATCAAAGTATTACATTCCTCCAGATTTGTTCAAATATGAGTACAAAATCTAATCCAGACCAATGAAATTTCATCCTGACACTCATACTGGGACTGTTGAGAGTTTCACCCTCCCTCTCCTCTGTAGGTAGAAAGCTGTTATGATGTAAGTCTAAAGCTGCCAGGGGCCAGCTGCCTGAAGATGATGTTAACCTAAAGAAAAACAAGAACAATACATTGAGATCATCTGTCATCATTTGATCCCCTGAGTTCCAGCAATGAGTAAATCTAGGTTTATAGTCATAGACCTTATAGTAATAAGGGCAAATAAGTTATTTTTTATTCTTAAGCTTTGGTGGAGTTTCTGTCATTAAAATAACGATAATCCTGACTTATAAAGACTGGTAGTTACATATAATTCTCTTTTTCTAAACTCTACCTACCTTTTAAGGATCACTTGAAGTGCATTTTCCACTGTAGAGCTTTCCCTGACCCTCCCCCTCTTCCAGGAGTACTCTCTCCTTTATAGGCACAATATACTTATTTTATAGCACTTGTTACATTCTACCCTGTACTAGTTTTTTTTTTTTTTTTTTTTTTTTTTTTTTGGCAGTACGTGGACCTCTCACTGTTGTGGCCTCTCCCGTTGCAGAGCACAGGCTCCGGACGTGCAGGCTCAGTGACCATGGCTCACAGGCCCAGCCACTCCACGGCATGTGGGATCTTCCCGGACCGGGACACAAACCTGCGTCCCCTGCATGGGCAGGAGGACTCTCAACCACTGCACCACCAGGGAAGCCCTACCCTGTACTAGTTTTAACTAATTATGTACTCTTTATTTCTTCCTACTAAACAATACATATTTAGTGAGAAAGAGTCTTTCTGTCATTTCTTGCAGCCCCTAAGGAAAAGTAACCTAAAATGCAATTATCTTTTAGTAAATGTTTCATAAATGTTTGCTAAGTTAACACGGTCTTATTCTTTATTTTTTACTTAAAATCAGAAGCTTTTTTTTTTCACTACGTGGACCTCTCACTGTTGTGGTCTCTCCCATTGCAGAGCACAGGCTCCGGACGTGCAGGCTCAGTGACCATGGCTCACGGGCCCAGCCACTCTGGGGCATGTGGGATCTTCCCAGACCAGGGCACAAACCCGCGTCCCCTGCATCAGCAGGAAGACTCTCAACCACTGCGCCACCAGGGAAGCCCAAAATCAGAAGCTTTAAAGTGTTTTTGCTTCCTAAGATAAAATTTGGAAAGTGTCTCAAAGAACAGTTTGATGAAAATCATTAACTTACCTGGGATAGACTTAGACATTCATAATATTGGGCTATATCTACATAAATAATTGTTTTGCAATAGCCATCTTTTAAAATAATCTATTCAATTAAAACATAATACCATGATTCAGAACCATGTTTATAGATTCAATGAATTACATTTTTTCACATTCGTTAAAAAAGAAAACTTCTGTATAGCTTGGGCCAAGGAGTAAAAACATTCAAATGTTTCATAAACACCCATTCTGGAAAACTGAGCTGTTCAAAAGTCTTTCAGAATTAAAATAGAAACTATTGGCCTATGATCTATTGAAAACCTTTAATCATCTCTAATCAAACAGTTTTCAAAGTCAAAATTGCTTAATTGCCATAGTCCTAATAAAACATGGACTCATATATAAATTCAAAGAAACAGGAGAAAAAACAAATTTTCCCCCAGATATTTCAGAGGATCATCTCACTTACATCCTTGTCACAATTCAGGAATTTGCTTCTTTGAGATCTCATGGTGGGTTATTGAAACACATACTAAAAAACTATACCACCACTATATATTCAACATGACTTACCTCCTTGAATGTAATTTCCATTCTAGAAGAAAAGTGACTAATCAAAGTAAAATAAACCTGTACAGAACCTCACTATTCTATCCTCTGATAAAAATTTAGTATTAGAAGAACCCGCCAAAAGCTTGTTAATTGCTATTATTAAACTAACTACAAAATGTGTATGTGATATAAATGTGTGTAACTGACATAGCAAAATATTTTGTAGAGCTTGGAAATTGCTTTCCTGTCCTTCCTGACATCTACCTGATGCTTGAGGGTTTTATAAAGATGTGTGCCATTTAGTCAAATTTTTATCATAATTGAAAGAAGAGCATATTCCCAATACAGCCGATTTCATTTTATGTGGGCCTTATACTTTTCAAACTCAAGTTTATATATGGGTTCTTTCGTTATTTATTCATCTCTTATGGACAAGAAAATAAATTCTGTGACCCACCTCATTAAATTTTGATTTAATGTGATATTTTGGCATTTTATCTTAAATATTATAGTTCTAAACTTCATTTCTCATGTAGAACTTGAGACCCTGTGGTCACCTAGTTATCTATTGCATAAATTTCTGATTAATGATAATACTTATTCTCTGTTTTATCAAAAAAATATTTTAGCAGTATTTTGTTTCTAAGGACATCAAAATTACACATGGATTAAGATCACTGTGAAGTAAATTTGGAAGAAAGAGCAAACTAAATTGAAAAGATCTTCCTGGTCTTTACAAAAGATGGTTTGCTACGCCAGGATGAAACTTAACTAATGTCCCTTTAATTTCAATGCCAGCTCCAGAGACATTAGGCAAAGTAAGTCTTCTCAGTTACTCTTCTACTTAATGAATGTGGTATGGGGAATAAACTATTTGGAGAAGAAGTCGGCATCATATTAATTAAAATGATTTTAGTGTTACAAACATTCTTTAATAACAAGGGTAAACCTATAGTTTAAATACATACATACATACATAGACGGAAATATATACACATAAAGTGAAAATTATACTGCTAGCAAATTACTGCTGTCATGGCTGGAATTCTTAATAGAAGTCTGAGGAAGACCATAGGCTTCATGATAATATGTAGCTGGAAGGAAAAGGGAATATTCTATCATTTGGAAAGTCTCCATTATGTAGAATAACTTGTTTTCTTAACACTACACTAACTACCATGGAATTTAATTTAATTTTCACTTATCTTTTTCCCTTTCCTCAGCCCCAGCTTGTATCTATTCTACAGTCATATATGTTGGATTATGGAGCAGTCCTTAGAGTTTTTATTTCATAGTCACACCTTCTTTCTGCATGAGTTTTATACATATGAACATAGAACATAAAAACTGCCACTGTAACTTGAGACTTTCAGTTCATCTGCCATCAACCAAAGGAGCTAAAAGTGAAGTTCAACCTTTTAGTATGTAGTCATGTTACAGGCTTGAACTCAGATGGCTAGATCGCTTGGATAATACATGGATCCACAAAAGTAAGGATTTCTTGATTGACCTGGATGTTGATAATGGGTTTTCATTTTAAATCTAAATTTAATTTAAATGACTTAAATTAAATGATTTATATTAAATGATTTAAATTAGCATTGTAATAAATATAAATTAAATATAATAAATATTTTTGCACCTGGCAATATTTGATTATTCAATTTAGTTAATAGTTTCAGGAGTATTGAGAATCAACTTAATATTTTGCTTTTCAGCAAAGATATATACTATGCCTTTGTACCTGATAATGTGTTTTAGAAAATAAATGTTTTATTCTGTTTTTAAAACATTTTCCAAAAGGGAAGAAGTTTTCACTTATTCATCTTTCATTTTCTGTGCATTTTATTGCTTTTTTTATTTATAAATTTCAACATTTTTGCATGTTTGGAATAATTCAGACTTACATCTGAAAACAACCGGAAAATACTTTTGAAGTTTTTTTTTTTTAAAGAAATCTAAATACTATTTTTATTATCTTTAACAGAATTCAAGAATCTTTTATCTTGTATTAAATTGAGTGTGCTAACATTTATAGTTAAATAAATGTGACAGGATTTATCAAATCCCAATATTTGTATATTGTGTGCACCCAAGTCCAGGGATATAATATAAAGAAGATCTTTTTTATGACCTTTTGCTTCTATGGTTGAATATTTTAGTACTTTATCTGGATTTGGTTTTCATGAAAAATTTTCAGTGCCTCCTTAACTCTTATGTTAATTTTTATCTATCCACTTATAATATTAAATATACCAGGAATCTAAAAGTCAAATCAATCATTGAGTAGGGATTTCCTTGGTTACTCTAGAAAGAAATACATTGAATTATTGTAATACTCATTTTTACCCAAAGAATGAAAAGAAGATAGTATAACTCATACTACTTTAATGAGCTATCTGGAGACCCCAAATATTTACTTTGGCATATTATAGCATGAAATGAAATAGGTGTTTTACTTTCAAATCCCAAAGGCTGATTCTTAGCCCTAAGTCTTCAATTATATAGAGAATTTCTAGTTGAATGCTGTCTTTGGACAGAACCAGTGATTCTAGATTTTTTGGATTAAAAGATCTAAATAATATATAAAATTTAATAATAAAATCAAATAGAATAAACACACATGGTATATCAATGCAACAGAATGCTACTTAGCAATAAAAATGAATATAATACTGAAACATGCAATAACTTCTATGAAATTTCAAAATATTGTATTAGAGTGACTTCATCAAGATGGCAGAAGTCCCAGAAGCTCCTTCTACCCATGGAGTCACAAATTCAACAATAATATACAGACCAAATTCCCTTTGTGAGAAATCCAGAAATCAGTTAAGAGGCTCCTGTTCCCCAGGCAAAGGAGGAACTAGCTGCATAGAACCTGGTAGGAAAATCCATGGCACTCACCATACTCCCTCTCCTCGCTCAGTGTGTTGTGATAAAGAGAAAACACTGAGCTCCTGGTTTCTCCCTGAGAAGGGAAAGAGAACACTGAAACATACATCCAACATTTAGACTTTTCAGGAGGCTTCCTGATGGACTGGTTTCTGTCTTGTCTGAATCTAAGTGCTGATAGGAAAAGGCACCAGGTTGGAGGTCGCTGGGAACAAAGGCATCAGTTTAGATTATATCACATACCCATTCACTACAGTCCTTCCCATTGGCTCAGTGTGGAATGAACAAGAGAAAATAATATCAACTCCTGGCTTCTCCTTGTGAAGGGAAAGTGCTGGATCATGCATTCAGTGTTCTGGCTTTTGGGGGAGACTGTCAGAGGGATTGATGTCTGTTTCACCTGTTTCAGAAAACTGACTGGATCTGGCATGTTGGGAGAGGAAAAGAGAGGTGGAGGGTTTGCTGTTGCTCTAGAGGACCCACATTACAGCAGACAGAGGAAAATAGGTATTGGCAGTCTTTCTCTTGGGGAGAAAGAGGAGCGTAGAGTATGCATTCAATGTTCTAGCTTTTCAGGACATTGCCCAAGGGACTGGTTTCTGTCTTGATTGACTCAGAGTTCTGAAGGGACTGGCATACTCTAGATGCCTGGGGGGGGCTACAGATTAAAAAGGAAAGTGGGGCTGTTGTTCAAGCTCCAGAAAATCTGCCGTACTATAGACAGACATCAGAAGGAGGAAGAGATTACAAGAAGCTGAAAAAAGAAGCCATCATATCCCTCCAATGGGGACTTTACACACAGAATTCCAGAGAAGACACATCTACGGAAAAGGTTTGAGTGGCCCCCAAAATTTCTAGCTGGGCTGATTCGTAAAGCACTTTGCCTGTATGAATCCAGAGAAGCAGCTGCTTTATCAAATGTGCAGATCACCACACAAAGCTTCAAGGCACACAAAGAAAGAGGAAAACATGACCAAATCAAAAGAACAAACAAATCTATGAAAAATGACAAAAAGAAACAGAAATATATGAATTATATAACAAAGAATATAAAATAAACATCATAAAGATGCTAAATAAGCTCAAGAAAATGATGTATGAACAATATGATAATATCAACACAGAGATAGAAAATGTAAAAAAGAACTAAATAGAAATTTTGGAGCTGAAGAATACAGTAATTCAATTGAAAAATCTACTACTGGGTTTCAATAGCAGACTTCGTCAAGCAGAAGAAAAAACAACGGTAAACTTGAAGACAAATTATTTGAAATTATCCAGTGAGAGAAACAAACTGAAAAAAATAATGTAAAAGAGTAAAGAAAGCCTAAGGGACCTATGGCACACCATCAAATAGACCAATATTTAAATTATAGGAGTTCCAGAGGAGAAGAGAAAAAGGGACAGAAAGATTATTTGTTGAAATTATGGCCAAAAACTACATAAATCTAGTGAAGAAAATCGACATTCAAATTCAAGAATACTGAGGGACTACAGCTAGAAAGAGTCTAAAGAAGTTTACACCAAGACAGAGTATAATCAAATTGTAAAAGTAAGAGACAAGAAGAATATCAAAAGTAGTAAGAGGAAAACAACTCATCATGTACAAGAGAGCCCTCATAAGGCTATCAGTGGGTTTCTTAACAAAAACCTTGCAGGCCAGAAAGGAGTGGGATGATATATTCAAATTGCTGAAAGAAAAATACTGCCTACCAAGAATATTGTATTTGAAAAAAAAGCTGTTCTTCAGAAAAGGAGTGCTAAAGATTTTCCCAGACAAACCACAATTGAGGGAGTTCATCACCACTAGACCCGCCTTATAAGAAATGCTAAAGGAATTCCTTCAAACTGAAATTAAAAGATGCTAAATAGCAACACAAAAACTTATAAAATCATAAAGCTCCCAGGTAAAGGTAAATATATAGACAAATAGAGAATATTATAAGACTGTAAGAGTGGTACATAACTCACTTTTAATTCTGATATAGAGGTTAAAAAGCAAAATTATAAATAAATAACTATATAAAATATATTAGTGGATAAACAATATAAAAGGATATAATTTGTGGCATTAATAACATGAAGTGTCACAGAAAAGTAGGAAAAATGCAGAGTTTTTATGTAAAACTAAAGTTATCTACTTAAATAGATTATTATAACTCTAAAACGTCCCATGTAAGCCCGACAGTAACCACAAAGAAGATATCTAAAGAAGATACACAAAAAAAATGAAAAAGGAACTAAATCATATCACTACAAAAAGTCAATGAATCACAAAGCAAGACAGCAAGAAAGGTAAAGAGGGACAAAGGAGCTATAAGAAAACAATGAACAAAATGGCAAAAGTAAGTCTTTCCCTATAAGTAATTACTTTACTTGTAAATGGATTAACCTCTCCAATCAAACGACATAGAGTGGCTGAGTTGGACAATCAGACAACATTTAACTATATTTTATCTATATGAGACCCACTATTTAGATTTAAGGGCATACATACAATAAAAGTAAAAGGATGGGAAAAGATATTCCATGACAATGGTAACCAAAAAGGAATAGGGTAGCCATACTTTTATCAGAAAAAAATAGACTTTAAGTCAAAAAATGCCACAAGAGACAAAAAATTATATGATAAGAAGGCCAATTCACCAGGAGGATATGTCGACTATAAAAATTTATAAACTCAACATTAGAGCAACAAAAAGTATGAAGCAAACATTGATAAAACTGAAAGGAGAAATAGACAACAACACAATAATAGCAGTGGATTTCAATACCCCACTTTCAATAATGGATAGAACATTCAGACAGAGATCAATAAGGAAACAGAACTTAAACAATTCCATAGGCCAAATAATGTAACAGACATATAAAATCATTCCACTTAACAGCAGCAGAATACACATTCTTCTCAAGCACACGTGGAATATTCTCCAGGGTAGACTACAGTTTAGATCACAAGATAAGTCATAGCAAACGTAAGAAGACTGAAATGTTACCAGTTATATTCTCTGATCACAATGCTATAAAACTAGAAACTAATGGCAGAAGAAACACTGGTAAATTCACAAATAAGTTGAAACTAACCAACACACTCCTGAAAAAAACAGTGGATCAAAGAAGAAATCAGAAGGGAAATAGAAAACATCTTAAGATAAATTAAAATAAAAACACCATGCACCAAAACTTACAGGACACAGCAAAAGCAGTAGTAAAAGGGAGGTTTATAGTGGTAAACACATACATTAAAAAAGAAGAAAGATCTCAATTAAACAACTTAACTTTATACCTCAAGGAAATAGAAAAAGGAAAATGAACGAAACCCAAAGTTAGCAGAAGGAAGGAAATGATAAGGCTTCGAGCAGAAATAAATGAAATAGACATTAGAAGTATAATAGAAAAAACAACAACAACAACGAACAGACAATTTGGATTGATTCCAGTTCAAGATGGCAATCAAGGAAGACACTGAACTCCCCTCCTCCTAAGACACACTGAGACTACAACGACGTATGGAACAACTATCTCTTAAAAAGAAAGAAAAAAAAAACCCTAAATTCTGATTAAGTGACAAGTATATATTATGTAAATAAGGTAAAAATCACATCAAAGTGGGTTACTGAGGCTGGGACACATATTCGCCATAAAACCCACAACATTGTGGTGACCCACAACCAGGAGGAAACTCAAAACCCAGAGCTTCTTCCTAAGGAGTGAAAGGTTCAAACCATACATCAGGCAACCAACCTTTTTTTTTTCCATCTTTATTGGAGTATAATTGCTTTACAATGGTGTGTTAGTTTCTGCTTTATAACAAAGTAAATCAGTTATACATATACATAGGTTCCAACATCTCCCCGCTCTTGCATCTCCCTCCCTCCAACTCTCCCTATCCCTCCCATCCAGGTGGTCACAAACCACCGAGCTGATCTCCCTGTGCTATGTGGCTGCTTCCCACTAGCTATCTATTTTAGGTTTGGTAGTGTATATATGTCCAGGCCACACTCTCTTACTTTTTCACGGTTTACACTTCCCTTCCCCATATCCTCAAGTCCATTCTCTAGAAGGTCTGTGTCTTTATTCCCGTCTTGCCCCTAGGTTCTTCACGACATTTCTTTTTTTTTTCTTAGATTCCATATATATGTGTTAGCATTTGGTATTTGTCTTTCTCTTTCTGAATTACTTCACTCTGTATGACAGACTCTAGGTCCATCCACCTCACTACAAATAACTCCATTTCGTTTCCTTTTATGGCTGAGTAATATTCCATTGTATATATGTGCAACATCTTCTTTATCCATGCATCCGATGATGGACACTTAGGTTGTTTCCATCTCCTGGCTATTGTAAATAGAGCTGCAATGAACATTTTGGTACATGACTGTTTTTGAATTATGGTTTTCTCAGGGTATATGCCCAGCAGTGGGATTGCTGGGTCATATGGTAGTTCTATTTGTAGTTTTTTTAAGGAACCTCCATACTGTTCTCCATAGTGGCTGTACCAATTCACATTCCCACCAGCAATGCAAGAGTGTTCCCTTTTCTCCACACCCTC
>RJWK010026613.1:0-26923 GCA_004363435.1 Platanista minor | reverse complement strand
TGTGATAAAGTGAGAGAGTGGCATGACATATGTACACTACCAAACGTAAAATAGATAGCTAGTGGGAAGCAGCCGCATAGCACAGTGAGATCAGCTCAGTGCTTTGTGATCACCTGCATGGGTGGGATGGGGAGGGTAGGAAGGAGGGAGATGCAAGAGGGAGGAGATATGGGAACATATGTATATGTATAATTGATTCACTTTGTTATAAAGCAGAAACTAACACCATTGTAAAGCAATTATACTCCAATAAAGATGTTAAAAAAAACAAACAAACAACCCAATCCAAAAATGGGCAGAAGACCTAAATATACATTTCTCCAAAGAAGACGTACAAGATGGCCAAGAAGCACATGAAAAGCTGCTTAACATCACTAATTATTAGAGAAATGCAAATCAAAACTACAGTGAGGTATCACCTCACACCAGTTAGAATGGGCATCATCAGAAAATCTACAAACAACGAATGCTGGAGAGGGTGTGGTGAAAAGGGAACCCTCTGGCACTGTTGGTGGGAATGTAAATTGATACAGCCACTATGGAGAACAGTATGGAGGTTCCTTCAAAAACTAAAAATAGGGCTTCCCTGGTGGCGCAGCAGTTGAGAGTCCACCTACCGATGCAGGGGACGCGGGTTCGTGCCCCGGTCCAGGAGGAGCCCACATGCCGCGGAGCAGCTGGGCCCGTGAGCCATGGCTGCTGAGCCTGTGGGTCCGGAGCCTGTGCTCCACAACGGGAGAGGCCACAACGGCGAGAGGCCCGCATACCAAGGAAAAAAAAAAAAAACTAAAAATAGAATTACCGTATGATCCAGCAATCCCACTACTGGGCCTATACCCAGAGACAACCATAATTCAAAAAGACACATGCACCCCAATGTTCATTGCAGCACTATTTACAATAGCCACGTCATGGAACCAACCTTAATGCTCACTGACAGACGAATGGATAAAGAAGATGTGGTACGTATATACAATGGAATACTACTCAGCCATATAAATGAACGAAATTGGGGCATTTGTTGAGACATGGATGGATTTGGAGAATGTCATGCAGAGTGAAGTAAGTCAGAAAGAGAAAAACAAATATCGTATATTAACACATATATGTGGAACCTAGAAAAATGGTACAGATGAACTGGTTTGCAGGGCAGAAGTTGAGGCTCAGATGTAGAGGACAAACATATGGACACCAAGGGGGGAAAGCCATGGGGGTTGGGGGGGAGGGTGGTGTGATGAATTGGGCGATTGGGATTGACATGTATACACTGATGTGTATAAAATTGATGACTAATAGAACCTGCTGTTTAAAAAAATAAATAAAATTCAAAAATTAAAGAAAAAAGAGATTACTGAAACACAAAACCACACACACAAAAAAAAACTCTCAACAAAGTGGGTATAGAGGGAACATAACTCAACATGATAAAAGCCATATATGACAAGCCCACAGCTATCATCATACCTAAGGGTGAAAAGCTGTAAGCCTTTCCTCTAAGATCAGGAACAAGGCAAGTATGCCCACTTTGACTACCTATATTCAACACAGCATTGGATTTTCTAGACAGAGCAATTAGGCAAGAGAAAGAAATAAAATGCATTCAAATTGAAAAAGTAAAATGATCAATTACAAAAAAAGACATCTGCCAATTTTAGGAATGTTAAAATGTGGAAAAAATATAAGCCTAGACACAGTAAAATACAGTAAATATCTTCTTCCTCTAAATTCCCTCAATACAGTGTTTGTATTTCTATTTATTTTACTCATTTCTTAGGCTTTGTATTATGACAGTGTCTGCCAACCCCTATTAGATTATAGGCTTCCTGAAGACAAAATTTCCATGTTGCTCATCTATGATACAGTAGAAATCCCACTGAAGTTTGAGCAAAACAACAGACTGGAGTGTATAAAGAAAGAAAGGAAATAGCACTAATAACACCTATCTCACATTTATTATCAGAATAAATTAGAGAATATACATTAAAATCAATGTGTAAAGTGGATCTTATTCAAACGCAGGAGTTTGGTATTTTAAAAGATATATTTACTAAAATTAAATGTCACGCTGCAAATCTGTCACTCTTCAATATCAGAAGCTACATCAGGGAATACAGGAAATTGTTCTCAAGCGAATTTCTACAGGAAATTACTGGCTGGCTCCAGGAGATCAAAGTTCCCTGACAGCCCTCCAGAGCATCCTAGGTCACCATCAGTGGGTGGTTCCCATGTCTGCTTCCAGACAGCAGGGTCTGTGACTTACTCCTGTTTGTAGCCCCAGGAGTCTCAAGAACAAGTCACAAGAATATCCAGGGAAGCATGTGCAATTTGAAAGTAAAACAGCATTTTGTCCATTTCTTTGTTCTAAAATTACATTACTTATTTTGAATTTTCAAATAACATAAAAGAAGGGTATATCCAAGTGGGACACGGATTGAGAAGCGGGGCAGTAGGAGGCACTTAGATGAAATGAATGGCTCTAAGACATAAAGACAACTTGAAGAGTTTATGTCTATCCCTCCTCTATTGCCTGGACCACTGTAGCATCCTCTAAACAGGCCGCCTCCCTCTACACGGCACCCTCCTGAACTCATCTTCCACACTTAGGGAAAAATAAAGTTCATCAGGCTGCTCCACTCCACCTTCAATAGCTCCCTTATCAGCTTGAGAATAAAAATAACCTGTTCTCCTCCTGGCTCCCTAGGCCCACTTTATGAGCCCGACCCGAAGCTCAGCAACGGTGATTGAAATTTCTCACACGTGCTTTAAGCTTCCAGGCTCTTGAGCCTTTGCTCAACCTTCTCCCAGCAGCGTCCCTTCCATCTCTCTCTATGAATTCCAAGCAATCCTTTAAAAGCTCAGCTCAAAGTTTCCCAACTCCTGAAAGCAGTCCATAAACCACAGCTCCTCCCCTGAGTTCCTACGAAAACATGTCCCCATATCTAACTCACCACATATTCTACTAAAATTTTAAAATGAAAATTATCCTTTAAAAAAAAGGCTCTTGGGCTTCCCTGGTGGCGCAGTGGTTGAGAGTCCACCCGCCGATGCAGGGGACACAGGTTCATGCCCGGTCCGGGAAGATCCCACACGTCGCGGAGCGGCTCAGCCCGCGAGCCATGGCCGCTGAGCCTGCGCATCCGGAGCCTGTGCTCCGCAATGGGAGAGGCCACAACAGTGAGAGGCCCGCATACCGAAAAAAAAAAAAAAAAAAAAAAAGTCTCTTCCAGTAGACTGCCATGAAACCAAGAACTAAGTGGTTTCAACTTAATCGCTCATTTACTTAACATTTAACATAGTGCCACTCAGTAAATGCTTCAACTGAACGAAAATGCTGATGTTAATATTGGTTTTTAAGGAATTATTTCTTTCCATTTCTAAAAAACAAAAATGAGAGGGTATTGGTTAGTTTTAGTTTTGTTTGGGGGTTTTTTGTTTTTAGCAAAGGCTTAATAGCTAATGCTCAGGTGCACAGGTGTATTGATGAATACTGTACATTAGCAACACACACAGTATTTGAGCTAGTCAACTAAATGCTTTCAGATACATTCCCCAGACTTACCCTGTGCTGCTCTGTGTCATAGGCAACTGCATTTCCAGAACAACCTTGCCCTCTGGCTTCTGGGAAGATTTGGCCAGTGGAGAGGCACTGATGGGTAATAGAAGGCAGAAGAGGCAGAAGAGGGAGAAGCCGGAGAATTTCTCCCGACACATCCTCGGCAGAAGCTTTGTCTCCCATAACCCCAGTCCCCTCCAGACAGCTCTGCCCTCTGGGGCCCCAGGTCCCACCACGCAGTCCCAGCTACCCCGCTAGCCCTCCCACACAGCCCTGGCTTCTGTACTCCCATAACACCAGCTTTTCTCATCTTCCTCCAGCCTTAATGGGATCACAGAGGCTTCCAGGAGTTGTTAATATCTGGTTTGTTTCACAGACCCTTTTGGTTTCACACCAATTACCCCTGCATCCAGTTCCTGGATTAACTTTCCTCTTGAAAGACCTACTGTGGTTACTATTTCCTGGATGGCTTCTGACTGATTCTGTTTTTAAATGTCATTTAAACATTTGTATCACACAATGTAGCACCTCAGCATACCAGAGCATAAAAACTTTTAATCTTGAAGAAAGCTTATTACATAAAAATATTATTCTGAATACAGTTACAGGGGTGTGGGACGAAAAGAAAGGGAACCATGAACTAAATTCCTAAAAGTAAAAATAAAGAATCTAGCATTGAACTAAATTCCTAAAAGTAAAAATAAAGAATCTAGCATTTTCTTCATACCAAAGTGTTCCTCACTGGAATGAAGTCTTTCCTTAGCTACAATGTTTGCCTGAATTAAGTCAATCACTCATAATAAAAATGTCACTTTTTTTTTTTTTTGCGGTACGCGGGCCTCTCACCGCTGCGGCCTCTCCCATTGCGGAGCACAGGCTCCGGACGCGCAGGCCCAGCGACCATGGCTCACGGGACCAGCCGCTCCGCGGCATGTAGAATCTTCCCGGACCGGGGCACGAACCCACATCCCCTGCATCGGCAGGTGGGCTCTCAACCACTGCGCCACTGGGGAAGCCCCAAAATGTCACTTTTTAAAAACTTATTTAGCAAAGGGGAAAACTGGAAGGATTATGGGAGTTGAAGTCACTGCAGGCCATGTCTCTGTTCGGAGGGAAAGAAATGTTAAAGACCTCCTGTCAGTGACATATTCAAATCCACAAAACTCAGTCCTTTTCCAAGACAAAGCCAGTTAAAAGATATACCTTTAACCATTAATCTTATTACATAATTTTTTAAAAGATCATAAAATGTTAAAGTTGAAAAGACTTGCTTAAACATAAAGAATAGGGGCACAACTCGTAAACAGTTCAGTGTTAACAACGGATTATTACAGGACTTCATGATTCCCCTTTCATGTAATCGTTAATTGAAATTCCTTAAATAGAGCCAGTCTAACTCACCATCCAGAAAATATTTCAGGAAATGAAACACTTTAGAGCAGAGAGAACATTTATTATTTGTTTTTATTTTGTTAATAAACAATGTTTCTTAATCACTGAATTAGTTTTTCTTTATCTCCACAGAAAAACAGTATTACACAACAATCCCCAAACTAAAGCAAAGATCAACTTAAGGTTGCAGACTTTAGAAGAATGAGATCTGTAAAGAAAGAGGAGTCTGATGTTAAAAACAATAAGAATTTCCTGAGCAACTATGCACTGCCAGGCATTTTATGTAAATCACCTCATTTTACCTAAAACCCCATCAGGCACTATCACATTGAGGAAATGGAAACCCAAAATGGTTCCATAATTGTTGCAGCAAACAGGAGAAGCAAAATTTGAGTTCAGTCTGGTCTGGCTCTAGTGTCTGATTCTCCCTTGCTTTCTCTGGAACAACATTACCAAACTTTCACGCATTTTTAATATAAATAATACTTCTTGAATAAATATAAAGAGAGCTTGTGAGCATCTGCAGTGTGCAAGCTCTGCAAATAAATAGATTACAAGGACCTACCTCAAAAAGTTTGTAGTGATTACCAATTAATAAACATTTCTCACTGATACAAAAACGCTAAAATGAGATCAGCATCTCTGAGCCACCATCCAACCTACACCCTTGGCTTTGTAAACGACTTAGCATTATATGCTGATAGAACAGCCTTGTCAGATCTTGGTTAATTATTCCTCCTAGTGGTCTGATGAATGTTGGAAAACTCAGTGAAATCTGAGTTATTATCCCAGGCCCTTTGCGCAGATTTTGACATCTCCTCTCTGGTCGCTATGTGGTCCCCAACGTCCTCCATACTATTCGTCTTTTTAAAATGCCTGCTGCATTGAAGGAATACATATCACATCACAACTCAGTACACATACACATAATATAAAACTACAACAAAAATGTACAGGTACTGATAACCACAGTTACACTCACTGTGCACAATGCACTGCATATTTCCTAAGTTTTTTAAATGCTGGAAGCAACCAACTAAACGGACCTCACAAACCACTAACATGCAATTAGAACACCACTCTAGAACCTAACCCCAATAAGAAAGTGCCAACGTGACGTGAGTGCTTTTCCTTCCTCTTCCTCTCCATACTGAAGGAGGAAAAAGTTCACGAGAAAAAGAAAAGGAAAGGGAAAAGAAAAGGTATCACGTGCCCCCAAAGGTTTTCTCTAAAGTATGATGGTTCCTGGGATTATTTGTATGACTGTACTTTAAATATTATGGTGAAATATAATTTTAATAAAAATTAAAATTTACCATTTCTAACAATTTTTAATTGTAAAATTCAGCAGCACTGAGTACATTCACAATGTTGTGCCACCATCACAATTCATTTTCAGAACTTTTTCACCATCCCAAACAGATACTCTATACCAATTAAAACAATAGTTCCCTATTACCCCTCCCTGGCCCCTGGAAACTTATAATTGATTTTTATAATAACACTTTAGAAACATATACAAAAGATGTGAAAACAATGAATCCCTATACATACATGACCCAGACTCAACAAATTAGCTAATTTAGTTACATTTATTCACCTGTCCCTAGCTTCCTATCATTTTACCTCAACTTACTTAAAAAATACAAAAAACAGACTTTTTTTTACACAACCACAATGTCATCACAACAATATCAATAAACTCTCAGTATCATTGAATATGGAAGTTTCATAAATCTAATTAACTATGAAAAATAATTGTTTTCACCAAATGTCATTGATCTTCTCAAGACAGCAATGATTTCTGAATAATTTCTTATGTAACTATTTCATAAAAGATAATTAATATTCAAGACCAAAAATACTACAATGTTTCAACTGAAAGCTTTCTACAGAATTCTATAATAGCCACCCATATTGCTAAGCTATCAAGGAGAGACTACATTGTTTTCCACAAAAAATCTAGAATGTTACTCAGTATGTGATAAGTGGAATGTTTTCTCAGCAAAACACCACAAAAGTAACCTAGTAAAACCCAATAGCATTTATTTTTTATAAGCACTCTTTAGTAAATAGAAAAGCCTATTTATCTGGTGTTCTTTTTAAAAACGGACTACTAGATGAACTTAAAACTGGACTGCTTGTGTTTAACCTATCTTAATAGTGTTGTAGAAAGTGAAGATATGATTGTACCTAAAAATCTCTTTGATGCTGTGAAAATGTCAAACTAGAGTACTAAAGAGACACATGAATGAACTCTAACTTACAGACTATACCAATAATTGTTATTCCTACGAGGAATGACTTTGATTTACATAGACTTTGATATCATGAAATAACACTCATTTTCAAAATATAAGAGATTGGAAGAGATAAAAGACGGGGGGCTTCCCTGGTGGCACACTGGTTGAGAGTCTGCCTGCCGATGCAGGGGACATGGGTTTGTGCCCCGGTCCGGGAAGATCCCACATGCCGCTGAGCAGCTAGGCCTGTGAGCCGTGGTCGCTGAGCCTGCGCGTCCGGAGCCTGTGCTCCTCAATGGGAGAGGCCACAACAGTGAGAGGCCCACGTACCGCAAAAAAAAAAAAAAGAGAGATAAAAGACAAAACAGGGGCTCATTCGAATTTAACCTATAATTTCTCACAGCATACAACCACTAGTTAAGAATAAATTACCAGCCTGTGCAATATAAACCACCAAAGCGCAAAATATGAAATACAAAGTCAGATGTAAACAAGAAAAAAACTGTCTTCAGCAGTTTCATACAGTGTCTTTTGTAATCCTCTATATTTTTACTAATGCAAAATATATCAGTTTAGAAAGTATAATCTTAAAGTTTGTGATCATAAGGAATTACCTCCAAGATCAAAAGCAGCACTGCACAAATACCAATCCAACATGATCTAACTGCACAAAAATTTGCTGCTGCTCAATTTCTGCATCACTTGAGTGTCCCAAAGTAAATCAAGAAAATTAAAATATTTAGGATGTTTAATAGGAAGCATATGTGTATATTTGGATAAAGTTGTGTCACTTTCTTTACGCAATTTATTTTCAAAGTATTTGACTGGAAACCCCAGAACTTCGTGAAAGACAAGAAATGTCTGATTTGTTTTTAGTCTTTGTCTCTGTAACCTGAATAAACTCAAAAGCTACAACTATAACATATCACTATAACCAACATTCTAAAATGATGTCAAGTTCCAAAAATAAAAACTTCTGAATTGTCTTCATTATAAATTTTTGTAATTTTGCTATAATAAGTATGGATGAAAAATGCAGTCAGCTAATACATTCTACGTAGTTACCACTACTCAGTGAGGGAAAACTGAATAAAGAAAAAACTAGAAAATAACTTGCAAGGTGTACAAGTAATTCCACATTTAAAAGATTCTATTTCATGACTATAAACAAAAAGCTGAGAAAGGAAAATCTAGATCTAAATATTTTATAGAAGTTAGATTTCTCAATTCAAATAGCAATAGAGTGCTCTGATAGTTCTTATTCTAAATTATCGGAGGCCAATGAATTTACTTAACTTCTGAAAACTAAAGCATAAAGTTTTAACCACATACTTCATAACCAGTTTTTAGACTGAATTCCTAAAATATTCAGGTTTGCCATAAATTAACTGTCACCATGAACTCTGACCTTGGGAGACAGAAATGTGTGTGTGTGTGTGTGTGTGTGTGTTGTGGCTGGAAATCATTTTACCTTTATAAAGCAAGTCACTGACTTGATCTTTCCTTCTTACCTGCCATGAAGAAGGGAAAGCTGCCTAACCTGATGTGATGCAAAATTAACCACCAACTGAACAGGTGAAATTGTCACACTGACATTTTCTTAACTGCAAAAAAAGTTTCTCATTACTTTCAGTGTCCATGACTCTTCAACTTTTTTATGTCATTTGTACAACAAACAATTTCAAATTCCTTGCCAGATTCAATTCACTGTTCCATCACTCAGCAGTAACAATGAGTTGGGAACCCACTAAGATCCATGGACTGTACTCAGGGCTTTTTACAAACACTGCTCCTCTATTCCCCAAGATATACCCGCAAGGCAGTCTTACCCCCATTTTACAGATAAGAAAACTAAGTGTCAGAAGAGTTAAGTCACATGACCAAGAGTGAATTACTAAATGGTGGAGCCAGATTCTAACGTAGGTCCATCTGACTAACTTTAAGGTCTATTTGTTCTTCCCACAAATTCTAGATTCTCATTTATACTAATCTTATTCATGGGTTAAAAAAAACATGTCCCACTATTTTTTTTTCAGAAATTTGAATTTAGGACTGGGAGAAGAAAATAAAGTCATTTCCAGGAATTATTTTTGCAAATCCAAGACACAACTTTCTCCAGATTCTCTTGTCTTAACTTCAGCAACAAAGACCCAATGCAGCCAAAAAAAAAATTTTTTAAACATTTCAAAAAAAAAATGAATATTAAAAGTTCCATTATTGATTCAGCAAGACTTAACGGTATGCATTAATCACCACAAAAGTTTTCCTACATATGCATTAATCACTGCAAAAGGTTTCCTACAACAACACTGAAGATTCTGAACAGAGGAGAGATCCAAAAGTTGGAGTATTATATTGGTAAAAATATTGCCAAACAGTATCTCTGTTTATTAAGTATAAACACAACAATTTTCTAAGAATAAAATAACTATGTGGAGCTCAGAATTGCTTAGTTCTATTAGAATCCTTCGTTCTAAATACCAGAATCAATCAGAAAATGTATCTATCCATATGTTTTCTTTACTATCAGAGAATAATATTTCACAATTCTGTCTGACGATGTCATTAGTTCACCCTTACTCTTGAAATGTATTTTTAATGGGCATAGAGGACTAAGCTGGCAATTTTATCCCAGCACACTGAGATACCATCCCACTGTTTTCCGACTTCCATTTCTGCTCCTGAGCTGTCAGCATAACTGCCACAGCTAGCTTAAAGGTAGTCTGTCTTTTGTTTGCTACCAGCTTTTAAGATGCTCTCTTCACTGCTGGTGCTCTCCATAACAGTATGATGTGTCTTGATGTATACTTCTTTTTAGCTATTCTGCTTGTATTTCTCTGAACTTACTCAATTTGTGAACTCGTGTTTTTCATCAGTTCTGGAAAATCCTCAGCTATTATATCTTCAAACAATGCCTCCTTTCCCATTATTTCTCCCTTCTACAATTAGAAAACTGTTGAAATAGAGTTAAACCTTCTCATTCTGTGTTCTGTAAATCTTAATCCCTTTCTTTTTACCCATTTCCTTGTCTTTCTGTGCTACGTTCTGAATAATTTGTTCTCTCCTATGTCCAATTCATTAATTCTCTTTAGTTGTATTTAATCTACCATTAACCATACTCACTGAGTTTTTCATTATAATTATTATTTTTTATTTCTAGAAGTTTTGTTCAGGTCTTTTTCAAATCTGCTAAATTTCTCATTCCCTGCAGATATTTTCCACCTTTATGTAAACATAATAAACAGTTGTTTTATAATCGCTGTCTGATCATTCCAAATCCTGAAGTTTCTGAGGACCTACTTCTGTCAATTGTTTCTGCTGCTTCTCACTCATGATGCCTTGTTTCCTTGTGTGGTTGGTTATATTTTGCTGTGGGCTAATTCTCTGGAAAATTATTTGTGGGAATTTCCTAGGACCTAAGATAAAAACGTATTCTACCTGAAAGGACTTTCATTTGCTTCTCCCAGGCACCCAGAACCACTTTAAATTCACAACTTGAGGTGAGATTTGTACCACCCAGGTGACACTGAATATGAGCTGCAAATCAAGAGGACGGAAGACCTCTGGTTATAACTTCTTAGGAACAGGTGTTTTTTCAGGTCCAAGACAACTATCCTTGCAGCCTCCTGTGATCAAGAGCATGGTAAGCGTTTTAAACTTGATTTAACCACACTCTATAGACATAGCTCTTTGAAGTCTCAGTTTTATGGAGAAGGAATTTCCTATTAAACTCCTCTCCTTGGGCTTATCTAGGCTTTAATTTCTACACCCTGTGCCTTATGAGGTCTTCAAAACCAAAGTAAAAGTTCCCTGGAATACGGCAAATGTCCTCAGAGGAAAAGCAGTTTTAATATTCTGCTTCTCTGAATTCCCACTTTCATGTAGATTTTGGCCTGGTAATTTCTTTTTGTCATGTTCGCTTTTAAGGAAAAAAAAAAAAAAAAAAAAAGACTGTTTTCTAGCATTTCTAATTCTTTTCAAGGCATTATTGATACTTTGTCCATACAACTTAGCTGACCATATGATCCTGTTTTCAATTTTAAAAGGTTTCGTATTTTTATATTTCAATCACTGAAAGTTTCATTTTGTGGGAAAGAGTAACACTGACACCAAGGAACAATTTGTCTTTATTCACCTTGATTCTCTGGTACTGTCTAGGACAGAAATTTGCCAAATTCCAAAACATATCAATTCCATTTTATTATAAGACAATTAAGAGATGGACAAGATTCTGAAATTAATCCCCCAAATAGACATCTGTATAATTGCTAAGGAATTTACTGGTCTACTGATCTCCCCCAGCCCCAGCAATATGTATAATGTGCAAAAATTCTACATTTGAAACTACTGGAAGATTGACCAGAGTTGTAAAAAGATGACAAATAAGGGAGAATTGGAGAACTGAGTTCAAACTTGTTTCTGCCAAGAAACAAAATCATAAAGAAAAAGACTAATATATGGAACTACATAAAAATGTAATAATTCTTCATAAGAATTTGTAAAATGTATAAGCAAAATTGAAAAACCAAATTGAGTATATTTACAAGATATGTAATAAGAAGAGTTCAAATCTATAACCCACAAAAAGTTCTTGAAGGTCAGTAAGAAAATAAACACCCCAAAAAGTGGACAAAAGGCTTAAACAGGCATCAAAGAAATAAGAATAAAAGCAACGTGTCAACTTTTGCCAACAGGTTAACTAAAAGCAATGATTTACAATACCATCTGGTAGCAAGATTATGGGAAAATATAATTTATACCCTGCACTAAAAGTTGCAGTACAAATTAATATTATCTATTAGGCGTTTTGGCAGTAAGTATCAAAATCTAAATTATACATACCCTTAGATACGGTAATATCACTTCTAGAAATATAACATCAGTGCATGAGGACTTATGAAAGATAAAATTTAAAAACAGAACACAGGGCTTCCCTGGTGGCGCAGTGGTTAAAAATCTGCCTGCCAAGGCAGGGGACATGGGTTCGAGCCCTGGTCCAGGAAGATCCCACATGCTGCGGAGCAGCTAAGCCCGTGTGCCACAACTACTGAAGCCTGCACACCTAGGGCCAGTGCTCCGCAGCAAGAGAAGCCACCGCAATGAGAAGCCCACACTCACCGCAACTAAAGAAAGCCATGCACAACAAAGACCCCAGCCAAAAATAAAATAAACAAATAAATTTATGTAAAAAATAAAAATAGAACACAAAACCAATTAAAAAGGAGTTATATGCTCAATTAAAAATTAAGAAACTATATAACTAATAACAGAAAAAGAAATATAGTTATTGCTTAAAAAGACTGGGAATTGAAGTTACTTTTTAAAATGTCACTTTATATTGTACTTTTTTTTTAATTAACGATATATTATCATGATTCTTGGGAGAATGAAAGTATAGACAAATTAACTCATCCAATAATTTTTATAGTTTTATTTTTTTGTTTGTTTTTTAGGTCTGTGTGGTGGATTAAACATGGTCATAAATTTTCTGTCACTTTCTGCACCAGAAGATGGAGTTTAATTCTCCTCCCATTGAACCTAGGCTATCTATTTAATCAATAGAATACAGCAGAAGTAACGCTCATCAGTTTTAAGCCGAATCATTAAGAGCGCTAGCTGCTTCTATCTCCTACCTCTTAGAATGCTTGTTCTTGGGACACTCACTCTCAGAGCCTACCAGTCACACCCAGGCCACATGGAGAGGCTTCACGTAGGTGCTGTGATCAACAGCCTAGTTTAGCTCCCAGAGAGCAGCCAGCATCAACTGTCAGCCTTGTGAGTGAGCCATCTTAGAAGTGGAAATTATGACCTCCAATGAGTGGACACCAAGTGAAACAGAGAAAAACCTCCCCTCCCGTACCATGTCCTATACAAATTATAAAATCATGAGTAAATAAATATTACTGTTGTCTTAAGTTAGTAAGGTTTGGAGTAGCTTATGACACAGCAGCTAATAACTGGAACAGCCTCTTATTTACTGCTCTATTTTTAGCACCTAGAACAGTACCTGGTAGGGGACATCTACTTTTAATAGGCACAGGACCAGGAGTATGAGTAAAGGTTGTGTACGCAGCCTTGGAGCTCACAGAGCAGTCAAAAGTGGGAAACAGGCTCTTACATAAAAAGACAATTCTAATACATAATAAATGTTATGGAGTAGTACAGGTTATTTGGCCAAACAGGAAGGGCACAACACAGACTTAGTGGTTTAAGTAAGCTTTCTGGAGCAGTGGCATTTAAGCTGAGACCTCACAAGAAGTCAGTAAGATCAAGAGATAGAATATTCCAAGCTTGAGGTGAGCAAAATCATAAACGGTTCCAAAAACTCAAAGATTTCAGTACTTCATAATGAAATCACAGAGTATAGGGGAGGCAGAAGAAGGAGACGCAAGACTGAGAAATAGGTGATGGAGACCACAGTCAGCCCACCTTATAAGCGGGTTCCCTGCATATTCCATCCATGGTTGGTTAAATCTGTGGATGCAGAACCCGCCGATACGTAGGCCGACTGCAAGTAACTTGTGCATCTGTGGACTTCAATATCTGCTGGGCGTCCTGGAACCAATCCCTGATAGATACTGAGGGAGGACTGCATTGAAGGGTTTTATGCTACAGTGTAAGAGAATCAGATGAGAGCTTAAAAAGATCATCAGGCTACAGGGACACCAATGAGACAACCTTACAGAAATGTAAGCAAGAGCTGATGATCTAGACATCCAAAGATGATATACCAGAGTAGAAGTAGTGGGGATAAGCAGACACTGGATTAAAGAGGGAGAACCCACAGAGCATGATGCCTTTATGTGAGGATTTGGGAAAAGGGAATAAAGTGTGTCTGCCAGGTTTCTGGCTTTGAACAACTAGAGAGATGGAGGTGCCAACCAGTGAGATAATAAACTTGGAAGGGGGAATAGGTTTTCTAAGAAAAGATGGTAAATTCAGTTGCACACATACTGAAATTGAGCTTTCTGTGGGCCACCCAAAAGTGGAGTTATCCAATAGGCAATCGGATCCCCAGGTCTAAAGCCCAGGGAAGAAATCGGTTGGAGACCTAGGATAACAGACTCTTCAGAAGCCTGTTCTCTCTTTGTAACACTAATCTCTCACTGTATCCTCTGGAGTCCTCAACCACCCAGCTACAACTCTACAATCCTGTCGCAATTTGTCTTTATAAAGTATGTCTCTCTCATTTTGTTAATGCTTCCAAAACAGTGGTTTTATTTTATGAGGAAACCTAAGTTTAATCAATGTCTTTCCACACCCTTTACATGATAGGACGCTTGGTGGCCACTGGTCAGGGTATTTCACAGTAGTTTTAGTGACAATAAGGAAGGAAATCAGAGGAACTGCTCAGGACTACTTCCCAGACCACTGCATCTGTATTCCGGATTAAAGTAAAAAGGAGGTAGGGGAGCTACTTTATGAAAGAAAGAAAGAAAACAAGGTATATCTGGAGAATTAAATAAGAAGGCAGAAAATCATTAAAAAGGGCAAAATCAAAGAAGTCCAGAAAGATAATCAGAAAGGGGACCAGAGAAGGAAGAGCTGTCATATCAGGCACTTCCCCATCCCTGTCTCTCCCATTCCGCCCCACCTTCACTGCCTCCTGGTCTACTGATCACTTCCCAAAGGCCTCCACTACACTCAATTTTGAAAGTCACAGGCTTTGGGTTGGAGAACTTTAAGTGGACCACAGAAGGACCATAGTTTGAAAAGAAAACTCACCATGAGGAGTAGAAAATTACACCACCTGACCAGAAAAAGAAACTCATGATGCCTGATACTCCAAGAAGCCAACACGATGCACAATTTGATCTCTCTACAAAAATGGCTAGCTTCAGATTGTATGCTTATCTACCTGGAAAAGGTAAGAGAACCAACTGAAAAGCTGTGATGATAAATACAGTCAGAAAGTGACTGGTTACAAAATAAATACACACAAAACATCAACAGCTTTTCTATTTACCAGAA
Organism: Platanista minor; assembly: GCA_004363435.1. Taxonomy (NCBI): domain Eukaryota; kingdom Metazoa; phylum Chordata; class Mammalia; order Artiodactyla; family Platanistidae; genus Platanista; species Platanista minor. The sequence goes on along the minus strand of RJWK010026613.1, from coordinate 11,764 downwards.
ATTGTCTGGTAGCAAAAATACACACACACACACACACACACACACACACACACACACACACACACAGGAAAATCCTATTCACAACAATAAAAAATAAAATACTGTGTGACTGACTAGAAGACCAAATGACAAAGCTTCTGATATCTGTGGAGAAAGAACAGGTCACTCATTAAGGAGTACTGAGAAAACTGGCTGATCAAAAACCTTAGAATTTTTTAGGGACTTCACTGGTGGCACAGTGGGTGAGACTCTGAGCTCCCAATGCAGGGGGCCTGGGTTTAATCCCTGGTCAGGGAACTAGATCCCACATGCATGCCTCAACTAAGAGTTTGCATACCACAACTGAGAAGCCGGCAAGCCACAACTAAGGACCCCACATGCCGCAACTAAGGAGACTGCAACCGCAACTAAGGAGCCACGGGCTGCAACTAAGGAGCCCACTGGCCCCAACTAAGGAGCAGGCGAGCCACAACTAAGGAGCACGCAAGCCACAACTAAGGAGCCTACTGGCTGCAACTAAGGAGTCCACTGGGCACAACTAAGGAGCCCACCAGCCCCAACTAAGAAGCAGGCGAGCCACAACTAAGGAGCATGCCTGCCGCAACTAAGACCCAGCACAACCAAAATAAATTAATTTAATTTAATTTTTAAAAAGCTTAGAATTTTTTGTACCACTTCACACTATGCCACTCAACATGTTTTGGAATAACTGCAAACCCAAAGTTTTAAATTTAAACTATGAAAACGGTTGAAAATATAAAATAATAGCTATATAACCATAAGGTAGGAAAAGCTCTACAAGATAAATAAAAGAAGAACAAGATCTAACTACATAAAATGTTAAAAACTGTAAGAAAACAAAAAAAGGGGAACAGGGATAAAGTCACATATACCCAAATAAAGCTATTAAAATAAAGATAAGATAATACCCAATAACAATAGGTACAGGGCCTCTCAAACAGTTTTGTAGTAAAGGGTAAAGTGGTACAACCTTCCTGGTGGGCAATTTAGCCAAATGTAACAAAACTGTTAAATTATATTTTGACCTGCTAATTCCACTCACCACAGTTTTTCCTAAATTGACAATAATGCACAGGCACAAAGGGACATGAACTATCAATACAATAATATTCAGTGTATCACTTCTCATCAGAAAGATTGAGAGGAATATAGGTGTCCAAGAATGGAGGACTACTTATAGCCCATTCATACAATGAAATAGTATGGAGTGACCAAAAAGTATGCGGAAAAGTAGTAACAGAAGTAACATAAAATATTAAATGAAAAATAAATGCAAGCAACAAAATAGCAAGAATCACTTTAGTTAAAAAAGACAGGGCTTCCCTGGTGGTGCAGTGGTTAAGAATCCACCTGCCAATGCAGGGGACACGGGTTCGAGCCCTAGTCCGGGAAGACCCCACATGCCGCGGAGCAGCTAAGCCCATGCGCCACAACTACTGAGCCTGTGCTCTAGAGCCCACAAGCCACAACTACTGAGCCCACGTGCCACAACTACTGAAGCCCGTGCACCTAGAGCCCATGCTCTACAACAAGAGAAGCCACTGCAATGAGAAGCCCGCGCACCGCAACAAGGAGTAGCCCCCACTCGCCGCAACTAGAGAAAGCCCGCGCAGCAATGAAGACCCAACGCAGCCAAAATAATAAAATTAATTAATTTTTTAAAAATTAGGTATTATTTACATATACACATATTTAGCTGTGTATAGCTACAATTTACATACACACAACACAGGATAAATAAATTAAAATTAACCCTAAATTAGTTAAGAGAAATGCAGATTGGAGAAGGGAGGCAATTTATCCCAATCCTCCCCACACCGTACACATTGACCTATCAAAATGAGCATTCTTACCACAAGATTCTTGGACTTCATGAAGAAAAAAAAGTCTAGTTTAATGAATGCAGCAGACAAAAACCGACATAGTGGTACCATCTGCCCATCTCCTATCAAATCCACCTTCACCCCCAAATCCTACAAGGGATCCAGGGCAATCAATCCATTATCTCACCCCAAGATGGCAAGAGATACAGTGTTAGTAACTACTCTTGGATTCCTGCAACAACTCCAAAGGTAGCATTCTGGGAAACTCTCAAGGGGTTGATTCTGATCCCCACTGGTTAGCAGCAAACAAAATGCTTGCCTCTGCAGCCAGAGCCTGTGAGCTGGGCTCAGTCTTCACCCCAACTCCATCAGAAGGCGGGTGCATCTCCCCCAAGGTGGTCATATCAAAAGTGGGTGCTTACTTCTCACTGATCTAATTATTCTGAAGACCCCACTATTTGGAAGTAGAGACCTCATTACTTTAGGTTCAACCTTTTTATCTTACTTAGGGACAAAACGTTTAGTAACACTAAAACATAAAACATTCCCGCTAACCAACATTTGTTACTTGGCTTTCTAAACTAGTACTTGTACTATAAACCTGACTTTATTTTCAGCCTCTCCAAGCACGATAACCCTGAAGAGAACTTTAAGAACTATGCAACAGTCCACGTGATTATTTTCGATAATTCATTTTTATAAAATTTCCACAATAAGCATTACTTTTTTTTTTTTTTTTCGGTACGCGGGCCCCTCACTGTCGTGCCCTCTCCGGTTGCGGAAAACAGGCTCCGGATGCACAGGCTCAGCGGCCATGGCTCACGGGCCCAGACGCTCTGCGGCATGTGGGATCTTCACGGACCAGGGCACGAACCCGCTTCCCCTGCATCGGCAGGCGGACTCCCAACCACTGCGCCACCAGGGAAGCCCAAGCATTACTTTTTGTAATAGGAAAAAAACCACCTTTTTTCTAATGGCCATCTAGATTATCATACTGTGATTATTTGACCTAAGATATTCACCCATGGCAGCATTTTCTTTAGACAGATATATCACAACTAGTTTATCGTAATTATCATACATAACTAAATCCAATCAATTTTTAAAAGTAAATCATTCTAAATATAGACTTCATGACCCATAAAAAGGTCAAGATAAGCATTCTTGTCAATACAAATTTATGAAAATTTGCAATCCTCTGTAATGACTATTTCAAATCTCTTTTGTTTCAAAAAAAGTTGTCCAATAACCAACTTTCCTGGGTAACTGAGTTAAAAAAATAAGAAATCTGCAATTATTAAATATTTGCATTGAGTCAGCCACAGATACGACATGCAGCACAGAACAATGACTGAATGATATTATCTTTAGATGTTTTTCATGCAAACTAATGGACATTTAATGAGCACCTACTGCATGCCAGGCCGTATAGATGCTAAAGATACAAAATGTTAACACACAGATCCTATATTCCAGTTCTCTGTTTACTCAAGGACACAGGCACTATGATGAATATAAATACTAAAAAAAATATATACACACAGACACATACCCCAATCCCTTATCTCCAACTCCAAAAATCCAAAAAGCTCTAAAACCTAAAAATTATTTTCTAAGCTGTCAGAGAAATATGGCCTAACTAATATAAGGTTTTTTATAGTCTTTTTTATTCTACTTAGTGTGAAGATGTGTAATTTCGCTGGGAAAAATTAATGTGTCTGATTATGGGGTGACTGCTCCTACCCACAGGAGGTTTCATGATATACAGCATATGCACCATATTAATTTTCTAACTTCCAAAAACTTTTTACTTCTGAGTCACATATGCATGCCACCATGGGTTTCAGATAAGGGACTACAGACCAAGTTTGGAGGATGCAAAGAAAGATGAATTATTTCAAGGAGAAACAAGTCAGTCAAGGAAAGTAAAAGTTATAATCAGAGAAGCCTCCAGAAAAAGGTTATCTTGTTCTGGGCTTCATAACACTACACTTGAAAATTTTAAATTAATCCTTTTATACCACCACCAAAAACATCTTTTATTGTTTCTACAGCCTTACTTCCTTGTTTTGAAAGATCTGAGCTACCAAACCTTATTTATTCATATTTAAGTCTCCAAAGGGATAAAATCATTACTATACCAATCTTGTATTTTCATCCAAAAAAGCACAAACTTTCTGTTTTCTTGGCCCTACAGCCTTATACCAAATAAATGTACGATTTCCATTAAGTTCATTCAAATATAGTCAGTCTTGAATATGTGGATATGATCAACCACTGCAGATTATCCACAGCAGAACATAATATCTAACACTTAGGTGGTAGCATTAGCTATGTACCAGATACTATCCAAGCATTGTATGTATATATACAGTCAGCGCTCCATATACTCTGGTTCCACATCTGCAGATTTAATCAATCATGAATCAAAGATATTCAGGGGAAAAAAAATAAAATTCCAGAAAGTCCAAAAAACCAAAACTTGAATTTGCCAGGCTCTGACAACAATTTACATAGTACTTACATTGTATTAGGTATTAACAAGTAATCTAGAGATGATCTAAAGTATGCTTAAGGATGTGTGTATACTATATGCAAATATTATGCCATTTTCTATAAGGGACTTGAGCATCCACAGATTTTGGTATCCACAGGGGTCCTGGAACGAATCCCCTGCCAATACCAAGGGACAACTGTTTATCTACATGTATGTTATATATATATATGTATATATATATATATATATATACACATACACACACACACACACACGTGTATGTATGTAACATTTACATATAATAAGAACAGCACAGGTATAATACATATATTACATGTGTTTATGTGTATACACGCACGTATACATACACATATAATCATTTAATTAAAAACATTAAATGATTATATGTTTATATGTTTACTACCTCATTAAAAACAACTTTGTGAGGTAGTTTCTATTACTATCCTCATTTTAAAGATGAGAAAAGTGAGGCACTGTGAGGCTAAGTAACTGGCCAGCATGGCATTATGAGACATTCACAATAAAGAACAAGCATGGAGAAACAACAAAGATTTGCTGTTATACTGACTTCCTTCTCAAACTTACTATTATCCCAGTTAATAGAAAATTAATGCCACTGGAATTAGACTCAGGCCCTCCCCCATCTCTTTTGCCTCCCACAACTGGCCCCATTCACAACCTCTCAGTTCTCAAGTTCTAGTACACAAACTGTATAGCAGTGTCATTTTAATGATCTGTCCACCTTAAGAGAAATGTTTTAGACCAGGTGTACAAGCACCATTCCTCAGACTGGGCTGCTGTGGGACAAAGTTTTCAGTGGTCTGAGACAGAAAGCAGGTAGGGGACAGACAACATATATATTTTTATGAAACACAAATTATTCAACTTAAAATATCATTCTTCATTCTAAAGCTGTCATTCTTATCTGCTCAGTGTTAAATATGATAATGATGACCAATGTTTAGTTTCTTATTGTCGTTACTGGCCAAATAAAAAGTCAGTAACCCAGTCAATCCCCCTCAAAATCCTAAATGTTAGAATATCAAAAATAAATAAATCTATCATATATGCATAGAGGGGGAGGGGAGGGGAGGGGAGACAGTCATAGGCAAGAAATGAAGGACTCAAAACTTGCAGGTTCAAAAGGAAACAGACACCACTTTCACTTTTAACAGTGACACACAAACTTAGAGACCAGTCCAGCAAACAAGTGAAAAAATAAACCATTGCAAATTTCAATGTCTTATTCAGAAAAGATTACAATCATTGAGGCAATTCTTCATTTTGAAGTGGGATAAAATGAGGGGAATTAAAAAAAAAAATGACAAATTTGAATTTTAAAATGAAAGTCAAGCTCATAATTCTCAACAGTACAAGGAAAAGGGGATTTAAGAGTATCATTCATTTATTTTCTTCCAAAATACAACAAAGATAAGACTCTTAAAAGCATGGATTCCAGAGTTAGCCAGAATCCCAGCTCTGTGCTGGCATGTGACTTTTACCCTCTCTGCTTCAGTTTCCTTCGAGGTTGGTGTGAAGATTAAATTAATTAAGATACATAAAGTGCTTAGAGCAGTGCCTGGTACTTAGTAAGTGCTTCAAAAGTACTGTCATACACGAATCCACCCACAGGTGGGCTGGCACTACCCCAGGACCCAGACTCACCCACCACTGGATGGGCACCAGCCCCAGGATGCCTTGGGCCCCAGCCCCACCCACCAGCGGGCCAACATCAACTTCAGGACAACCCAGAAGCAACACAACAGACAGATGTGTCAGGAACCACCCCCAGCCCAACCAGCAGGCAGACATCAGCTCTAGGACCCCGAAGGCCCTGCAGCCAGAGAACCTGGAACCTGGCTCCATCCTGCAGCAGCCCAGGACTAGTCCCAGGAGCCCCTGGGCCCCAACCCCACCCATCAGCAGGTTTACCCAAGCTCCAAGACACCTTGGACCCCTCAGCCAGCCACCCTGCAATCCAGCCTCACTCACCAAGGCCAACAGCAGCCCTGAAACACCTCAGGCACCACAGCTAGCCATGTCAGGGACTGGCCCTGCCCACCAGCAAACAGACTCTAGTGCTAGGACCCCCTGGACCTACACCCACCCCAGAACCCAGCTCTGCCCACCTACCAATCAGCACTAGCTGCGGGACCCCTCAGGAGCCCACAGCCAGCTGTCTCATGACCCAGCCCCACCAACGAGACAAGAGGCCAGCCATACCTACCAGACCAGCAATAGCAGTCAGCATGCCACAACAGAAGGACCCAAACAGCCCACACAGGTGGCCCCTAAAACATATAGTTCTGGTGACTAGAGGGGAGTGCACTGCTGGGAAACATAGGATGTCTCCTACAAAAGACTTCTTTTCCAAGATCATGAAATGTAACCAACCTACCAGATACACAGAAATAAAAATAGCAAACTATGCAAAATAAGATGATAGCAGAATATATTCCAAACAAAGGAACAAAATAAAACCCCAGAAGAAGAACTAACTGAAGTGGGGATAAGCAACCTACCCAATAAAAGTTCAAAGTAGTGATCATAAAGATGATCAAATAACTCCGGATAAGACTAAATAAACAGAATGAGAAGTTAGAAGTTTTTAACAAAGAGTTGGAAAATACAAAGAAGAACCAAACAGAGATGAAGAATACAATAACTGAAATAAAAAATACACTAGAAGGAATCAACAGTAGACTAAATGATACAGAGAAACGGATCAGTGAGCTGGAAGACAAAGTAGTAGAAATCACTGAAGCTGAACAGAAAAAAGAAAAAGGAAAAAGAAGTGAGGACAGTTTAGGAGACCTCTGGGACAACATCAAGTGTACTAACATTCACATTAAAGGGGTCCCAGATGGAGAAGAGAGAAAGGGGCAAATAACATATTTGAAAACATAATAGCCAAAAACTTCTCTAACCTGGGAAAGGAAACAGACATCCAGGTCCAGGAAGCACAGAGAATCCTAAGCAGCATCAACCCAAAGAGGATCAAACCAAGACACACTGTATCTAAAATGGAAAAAATTAAAAATCAAGAGAGAATATTAAAAGCAGCAAGGAAAAAGCAACAAATTACATATGAGAAAAATCTGAAAAGGCTATAAGCTGACTTTTCAGCAGAAATATTGCAGGCTGGGAAGAAGTGGCTCAATATACACAGTTAAAATGATGAAAGGAAAAAACCTACCATCAACACTCCTCCTGCCAAAACTTTCATTCAGATTTGATGGAGAGATCAAAAGTTTTACAGGCAAGCAAAAGCTAAAGGAGTTCAACCTCACTAAACTGGCTTTACAAGAAATGTTAAAAGGACTTGTCTAAGCAAAAAATAAAGGGCCACAACTAGAAATATGAAAATTACAAAAGTAACACTCATTGGTAAAGGCAAATATACAGTAAAGGTAGTCAATCAACCACTTATAAAGCTAGTAGAAAAGTAAAAGGACAAAACTTGTAAAAACATCCACAACAAATAGTTAAGGGATACACAAAACAAACGGATGTAAAATATGATGTCAGAAATGGTAAACTGGGGCTTCCCTGATGGCGCAGTGGTTGAGAGTCCACCTGCCGATGCAGGGGACACGGGTTCGTGCCCCGGTCTGAGAAGATCCCACATGCTGCGGAACAGCTGGGCCCATAAGCCATGGCCGCTGAGCCTGCACGTCCGGAGCCTGTGCTCCACAATGGGAGAGGCCACAACAGTGAGAGGCCCATGTACCACACACAAAAAAATGGTAAACTGGGGGAAGGGGTTAAAAATGCATGGTTGTTAAAACACATTTGAACCTAAAAGAACATTAACTTAAAACAATGATAACTATACAGATATATAGATATAGATACAGATGATGAGCATGTATACATATATATATATATATATATACACTTATACACACACATAAACCTCATGCTAATCACAAACCAAAAATCTATACTAAATACACATGCAAAAAAGAGAAAGGAATCCAAAAATAGCACTAAAGATAGTCACCAAATCAAAAGAAAAAAAGGAACAAATAAATTATGAAAATAACCAGAAAACAATTACAAAATGGCAGTAATTACACACCTATCAATAATTACTTTAAATGTAAATGGACTAAATGCGCCAATCAAAAGACAAAGAGTGGCTGAATGGATACAAAATAAGACCCATTTATATGTTACCTAAAAAGAGACTCACTTCAGATGTAAAGACACACACAGACTAAAAGTTAGGGGGATGAAAAAAGGTACTCCATGCAAATGGAAACCAGAAATAAGAAGTTACAAATGACACCACAGAAATAAAAAGGATCATAAGAGATTACTATGAACAACTGTACACCAATAAATGGACCACCTAGAAGAAATGGACAAATTCTTAGAAAGGTACAATCTCCCAAGACTGAACCAAGAAGAAATAGAAAATATGAACAGACCAATTAGCAGTAATGAAGTTGAATCAGTAATTTTAAAAACTTCCAACAAACAAAAGTCCAAGGACCAGATGGCTTCACATATGAATTCTTCCAAAAACTCAGAGAAGAGTTAACACCTATCCTGTTCAAACTATTCCAAAAAATTGCAGAGGAAGGAACACTTCCAAACCCATTCTATGAAGCCAGCATCACTCTGATACCTAAGTCAGACGAAGATATACAAAAAAAGAAAATTACAGACCAGTATCACTGATGAACATACATGCAAAAATCCTTAACAAAATATTAGCAAATCAAATCCAACAATACATTAAAAGGACCAGACACTATGATCAAGAGGAATTTCTTCCAGGAATGCAAAGATGGTTCAATATCTGCAAATCCATTAATGTGATATACCACATTAACAAACTGAAATACAAAAATCATACAATCATCTCAATAGGTCCAGAAAAGGCTTGTGACAAAATTCAACATCCATTTATGATAAAAACTCTCAAAAAAGTGTGTGGAGAGGGAATATATGTCAATATAATAAAGGCCATATATGACAAGCCCACAGCCAACATCACACTCAACAGTGAAGAAAGCATTTCCTCTAAGATCAGGAACAAGACAAGGATGCCCACTCTCAACACTTTCATTCAACATAGTATTGGAAGTCCTAGCCACAACAATCAGACAAGAAAAACAAAATAAAAGGAATCCAAATTAGAAAGGAAAAAGTAAAACTGTCATTGTCTGCGGATGACATGACACTATCCATAGAAAATCCTAAAGATGCTACCAAAGAACTACTAGAACTCATCAAGGATTTGGTAAAGTTGTAAAATACAAAATGAATATACAGAAATCTGCTGCATTTCTATATATTAACAAACTATCAGAAAGAAAAATTAAGTAATAAATTAATCACATTTATAATCACATCAAAAAGAATAAAATATCTAAGAATAAATCTAAGGAAGTAAGAGATCTAGACTCAGAAAACTATCAGACACTGATGAAAGAAATCAAAGACAACACAGATAGATATACTGTGTTCATGGACTGGAGGAAGTAATATTGTTAAAATGGCCATGCTACCCAAGGCCACCTGCAGATTCAATGCAATCCCTATCAAAATACCAGGGGCATTTTTCACAGAACTAGAATAATTCTAATATTTGGATGGAAACATAAAAAAACCCAAATAGCCAAAATAATCTTGAGAAAGAAGAAGAGAGCTGGAGGTATCACGCTCCCTGATTTCAAACTATATTACAAAGCTACATTAATCAAAACAGGACGGTACTGTCACAAAAAGAGACACAAACATTAATGGAACAAAATAAAGAGCCCAGAAATGAACCCATACTTACATGTGCAATTAATCTACAACAAAGGAGGCAAGAATATACAATGGGGAAAAGACAGCCTCTTCAATAAATGATGCTGGGGAAACTGAACAGCTACATGCAAAAGAATCAAGCTGGACTACTCTCTCACACCATGCAGAAAAATACATTCAAAATGGATTAATGAGTTAAATGTAAGACCTGCAACCATAAAACTTCTTAAAGAACACCTAAGTAGTAAGCTCTTTGACATCAGTCTTAGTAATATTTTTTTAGATATGTCTCCTCAGGCAAGGAAAACAGAAGTAAAAATTAACAAATGGGACTACATCAAACTTAAAAACTTCTGCACAGCAATGGAAATGATTAATAAAATGAAAAGGCTGCCTACTGAATGGGAGAAGCTATTTCCAAATCATGTATCTGATAAGGGGTTAATATCCAAAATATAAAAAGAACCCATACAATTCAACATCAAAAAACAAACAACCTGATTGAAAAATGTGTAGAGGATCTCAACAGACATTTTTCCAAAGAATATATAGCCAACAGGCAAATGAAAAGATTCTCAACAGCACTAATCATCAGGGAAATGCAAATCAAAACCACACTGAGATATCACCTCACACCTGTCAGAATAGCTATTATCAACAAGACAACAAATAACATGTGTTGGTGAGGATGTGGAAAAAAGGGGAACCCTTGTAAACTATTGGTGGGAATGTGAATCGCTGCAGCCACTATGGAAAACAGTATTGAGAGTTCTCAAAAAATTAAAAATAAAATTACCAAAGTTCCAGCAATGCCACTCCTGCATACTTATATGAAGAAAACAAAAACACTAATTAGAAAAGATATATGCACCGCTATATTTATTGCAACATTATTTACAATAGCCAAGATATGGAAGCAACCTAAGTGCCCATCAATAGATGAATGGATAAAGAAGATGTGGGGGGTGTGTGTGTATACACATACACACACACACACACACACAATGCAATATTACTAAGCCATAAAAAAGAATGAAATCTTGCCATTTGCAACAACATGGAGGGACCTATAAGGTATTATGCTAGGTGAAATGAGTCAGAGAGAGACAGACAAATACCGTATGATTTCACTTATATGTGAAAACTAAAAAACAAATAAACAAACATAACAAAATCGAAAACAGTTATATATACAGAGAACAAATAGGTGGTAGCGAGAGAGGTGGAAGAATGAAATAGGTGAGGGGGGTTAAGAGGTACAAATATCCAGTTGCAAAATAAGTGAATCACAGGTATAAAATGTACAGTGTGCGGAATATAGTCAGTAACTATGTAATAGCTTTGTAGGATGATAAATTGTAACTAGACGTTGTGTAATAGGAAATAACAGTGTTGTGGGTCAATTATACTTCAAAAACTAACTCACAGAAAAAGAGATCAGGACCCAGAGACTATCATACAGAGTGAAATAAGTCAGAAAGAGAAAAACAAATACCATATGCTAACACACATATATGGAATCAAAAAAAAAAAAAATGGTTCTGACCTAGGGTCAGGACAGGAATAAAGACGCAGATGTAGAGAATGCGCTTGAGGACATGGGGAGGGGGAAGGGTAAGCTGGGACGAAGTGAGAGAGT
>RJWK010026612.1:0-26927 GCA_004363435.1 Platanista minor | reverse complement strand
ATGATTTGACTGCATTGATTCCAAGAGAAAGAATGAAGGATACAGCAGGAAAGTAGGAAAGACAGGAAGAAAAAAGTTAGGAACAGAAATAAGGAAGAGAATGTGAGAATAAAAACTAGAGGAGCTAGACCATAATATATTAACAACATGAGGCAGAAAATAATCTTAGAACTAAAGTGAAAATAATACCTCACAAGTGTAGTAATTTCCAAAGTTTTGGCCACTATAATAATTAGAACTAATTTAATGAAAGGGCTAGGAATTGAATACAAGTAGCATATTAGCCTGCTTTTTGGTCAAATTCCACCCAGAAGGCATGTTTTGTTTGACAAATGGCATGGGGATAGCTTTAGGTGGGACCTCACTCTTCATTTCACTATAGTTCCCACCCTTCTTTCTGTTACTTACTCCAGAATGGACTGACATATTCATGCCACCTGCCTGACCTTTCCGGTTATTCAAGTTTGCAACAGTCTAACTGAAACATATCCTGTAACAAATAAAAGATAACCACTCTCTTATAGTATAAAAGGTGATACTCCAGGATATTAAAGAAGATAGAAAGTAAGACAGTGCTTTATTTTCATTCATTCATTAGCAAATGCTGATTAGAGATATACCCTTGGCAGTCATTCCTCTTGTCCCATAAAACTGTCATTAAATAACAATGAAGGTCTAATGACCCAAATCAAAGGCAGAATAAAGTTATCAGTTCGTTATATTCATGTTAATAAAAACAGTGGTGGGATGAGGGATAAATAAGGAGTTTGAGATTAGTAGATACAAACTACTACATATAAAATAGATGAACAAAGTCCTACTGTACAGCACAGGAAACTATATTCAATATCTTGTAATAAACTATAATGGAAAAAATATATATACATATATATGTATAACTGAATCACTTTGCTGTATACTAAAAACTAATGCAACATTATAAATCAACTATACTTCAAAAAAGTAGACAAATTACAGTTATAACTACTACATAAAGACATAAACTAACATAAACTAAAAGCTTCCCTTTCCTGTTCTATATGGCTAGTTGGTAATGTCTGAATTAAATTCATTTCAGCCTGCATAATTCTCTTTAGTATTTCCTGAAGGGCAACTTAGCTGGGAAAAAAACTGTTTCTCAGATTTGTTTTCTCTGGCAATGTCTTATTTAGTTATTTAACACCTTTACTGACACAGGCTGACAATCCTACACTGCAGCACTATTTACCCTAGCCAAGACTTGGAACAACCAAAATGTCCATCCACAGGTGAATGCACAAAGAAGTGGTCCATGTACACAATGGAATATTACTCCGATAAAAAAATATAAATTAAATATAAAAAACAAACATAAGTAAGGAGACATAAGCTTTGGGGCTTTATCCGGGCACATTCCACTCTAATTTACAACCAAGGAACACTACTTCCAGGAAGAAAGTGTTTCCTTAGTAACCAGAGTAGGGAATGTAGAAATGCTGCCACCCTGTGGCAGACGGCCGCAACAGCAGCTTTAAATCCGGTGTTAAAGGACACTTCATATTCACAAGGACTGCAGGGCTATATCTGTAAATGACACCTGCCAACAAAATGTGTTGAGGGAGGCAATGGCCAAAAAAATTCAAAATATGGCACGTACTTCAAGAAACCATTTGAAGAGGTAAGCTGTACTCACTCTTTAAAAAACAAACAAAAAAAAGTACATGGCTATAAGCTCAATATAAAGAATTATTAGACATATGCAAATCCAGCCAGAAAAAGGTATCGGCTCACACCGCTCAGAATGACCATCAGCAAAAAAATACAAACAATAAATGCTGAAGAGGTTGTGAAGAAACGCATACCCTCAACTTTAAGCGGCACGTAAACTGGTAAGTGCCACTAATGAAAACAGAATGGAGCTGCTTTTAAAAGGTAAACACTGAGATACCATATGATCCCGCAGTCCCACTCCTTGGCCTGTAACCTAGGAAGGCAGAAATGGAAAGACACAGGCAGGCAACACTGCACTGCAGCAGTATTACAATATCCACAACATGGAAACAACCAAAAAGTCCATCAAGAGAGGAATGGACAAAGAAGAACTGGTACGTGTATAGATGGAATATTAGCTACGGAAAAAAAATGAAACAATGCAGTTTGCAGAACCATAGATGGCTCTGGAGGTAATCACTCAACTTGAAGTGAGTCAGAAAGCTAAAGACACATATCCTATGATATCAAGTATAGGTGTTACTTAAAAATTGATACCAATGAAGATATTTCCACAGAGAAAGGCAATCACAGATTTATTAAACAAACTTATGGTTAACCAATAGGAAAGTTGTGAAGATTGGCTACATTAGGATATCGGGGTTAACAGAGATATACAAACACATGTGAAATATATAATCTCCAAAGACCTATGGAATTCCAAAAGAAGACTACTCAACACTGTGTCATAACCTACATGGCAAATGGATCCCAAGATGAATACATATATGCACAGGTGTAAAACAAACACATCTTGCACACCTAGAACAAACAAAACATTATAATCAAATTTGCTGTGGTAAAAAATAAAAATTATATTAAAAAAACAAACAAGAAGTAATGAGGCATACAATTATAGGGGTTCTTTGTGGCTCATTCCATCCTAACTTACAACCTTGGAACAAAGCTTCCAGGAAGGCCCTGTTGACCTAGTAACCGGATTTGACAATGGAGAAATCCTGCAGCATTTTGGCCTTCCTGCAACAGCAGTTTTAAACACAGTGCTAATGGTCAGTTAAAATTCAACTTAATTGCAGGCCTGTAAATGACACCTGCCCTCAAAAAAAAAAATTCTGGGGTAGGAAATTGACCAAAATATTCAAAACAGGGCAAACTTTCAAGAAGACAATTTCAAGAGGCATATTTTACATACATTTTGTCTTTTCTTTTTTTTTCTTTCACCAAAAAAAGGGCATGGAAAAATGCTCAACATCAGAAATTAATAAAGACATGCTAAACCAATCTATAAAAACGTTCACCTCACAACAGTGAGAATGATCATCAGCAAAACAATCCACAAACAATACATGCTGAAGGGGTTTTAGAGAACTGTGGACCCTCTACCTGCTGGTGGGAATGTAAACAGGTAACAGCCAGTAGTTAGAACAGAATGAACATGCATTTCAAGGTAAAAATTGAGCTACCATATGATCTGGTAGGCCAACTCTGTGCCTATCACCTGAGAAGACCACAATCCAAAAGACAAAGGCTGGCAATCCTACACTGCAGTAATATGTACCACAGCCAAGACTTGGAAGCAACCAAAATATCCATCAACCGATGAATGAAGCAAGAGAACTGGTCCATGTACACAATGGGATATTAGCCATGGAAAAGCATGAAACAGTGCTGTTTGCACCACCATAGAAGGACCTAGATATAATTACACAACTTGAGGTAAGAAAGAAACCGAAAGAAAGATATCCTTTGATATCACTTATAGGTGTTACCTAAAACATGATACCCATGAACTTATTTCCAAGAAAAGGATCCTCATGGATTAAGAAATCAAAATTATGTTGAACCAAATGGAAAGGTGTGAGGAATGGATAAATTAGGATATGGGGGTGACAGACCTATACTAATATATATGAAACATATAATCACCAAAGACCTATGGACTTCCAAGAGAGGTCCACTCAACACTCTGTAATAACATCCATGGGAAAGGATCCAAAGATGGATAGATACATAGATATAATAAACAAGATTCTGTACAACTAGAACATACACAATATTTTTATCAAATTTTCTCTGAGAAAAATAAAAATTAAATTGAAAAAACAAACAAGAAGTAAGGAGATATAAGCTCTTGGGGGTTTGCCTTCCTACATTCCACTCCAATTTATAGCCTACTAACACGATTTCCAGGAAGGCTCTGTTGCCCAACTCCCTGAGTTGTAAATGTAGAAATTTTGCCGCCTTTTGGCTGTTTCCCACAAGATCGGCTTTAAACCACAGCTAATGGTCACTCAAAATTCACAAGGACTCAGGGCTGTAAACGACACCTGCCCCCCCCCAAAATGTTCTGAGGTAGGGAATGGCCAAAAAAACTCAAAAGAGAGCAAATTTTTCAAGAAGATCATTTGAGAGGTAAGTTTTACACACTCTTTAAAAAAAAAAAGAAGGAAAATGGATAAAAGGTCAACATCAGGAATTATTGGACTCATGCAAATCTAATCTACAAAAAGGTTTCAACACACACCAGTTGAATGACCATCAGCAAAAAGTCTACAAACAGTAAGTGCTGAAGAGGTTTTAGAGAACTGTGTACCCTCTAGCTGCTGGTGAGATGTAAAGTGATAACAGCCAATAATGAGAACAGAAAGGAACTGCGTTTCAAAGTAAATTTTGAGGTACCATACAATCAAGCAAGCCCACCGCTGGGCCCGTCACAAGAGAAGACCAGAGTCGAGAAGACACAGGCTGGCAAAGGTGTACTGCAGCAATATTCACAAAAGCCAAGACAGGGAAGCAACCAAAATGTCCATCAACAGATGAATGGACAAAGAAGAAGTGGTCCATGTACACAATGGAATATTAGACATGGAAAACAATGAAACACTGCTCTTTGCAGCACCAGAGATGATTCTAGAGATAATCACAGAACATGCGGTAAGTCGGAAAGCAAAAGACATATATCTTATGATATCACTTCTAGGTGTTATCCAACAACTGACACAAATGAACTTATTTCCACAGAAAAGACACAGACTCAGAAAACAAACTCTGGTTATCTAAAATGAAAGGTGGGAGGAATGGATAAATTAAGATTAAGGTTACCATACCTATACCAATACATATTAAATACATATATCAAAAAGACCGACCATATACCAAGGCAGGGGTACAGAACACTGTGTATTAATTTACATGAGAAGAGGATCTGTACATGAATAGATATATATAATGTACAAATGAAACAGATTGTGTACACTTAGTACAAATAATATTCTAATCATTACCCTGATTAGAAAAAAAAAATTAAAACAACGAAGAAGAAGTACTGAGACATAAACTTATTGGAGTTTTCCCTGGCACATTCCATTCTAATTTACAACCTAGAAACACAACTTCCAGGAAAGCTCTGCTGCCCTAGTAACCAGATTTGGGAATGAAGAAAGGCTGCCACCTTGTGGCTGTTTCTCACAACAGCAGCTTTAAACTCAGTGCTAATGGTCACTTAATATTAACAATATTTGCAGGCCTGTAAACGACACCTGCCCTTAAAAAAAAAGCCTGGGATCGAAAATTGACCAAAAAATTCAAAAGAGGGAAACCTTTCAGAATTCAGAACAATGATAGTGACAATGATCCAGGGCCTTGGAAAAAGAATGAGAGCAAAGATCGAGAAGATGAAAGAAATGTTTAACAAACACCTAGAAGAATTAAAAAAGAAACACCTAGAAGAAATAAAGGACAAACAAACAGACATGAACAATACAATAACTGAAATGAAAAATACACTATACGGAATCAATAGAAGAATAACTAAGGCAGAAGGACGGATAAGTGACCTGGAGACAAAATGGTGGAATTCACTCCCACGGAACAGAAAAAAGAAAACAGAATGAAAAGAAATGAAGACAGCCTAAGAGACCTCTGGGACTACATTAAACACAACAATATTCACATTATAGAGTTCCCAGAAAGAGAAGAGAAAGGACCCTAGAAAATATTTGAAGAGATTATTTTTGAAAACTTCCCTAAGATGGGAAAGGAAATAGCCACCAAAGTCCAGGAAGTGCAGAGTCCTAGGCAGGATAAGCCAAAGGAGAAACATGCCGACACACATAATAATCAAATAGACAAAAATTAAAGACAATGAAAAATTATTGAAAGCAACAAGGGAAAAATGACAAATAAAAGGGAACAGCTAATTTCCCAGCAGAAAATCTACAAGACAGAAGGGAGTGGCACAATATATTTAAAGTGATGAAAGGGAAGGACCTACACCAAGAGTACTCTACCTGGCAAGGATCTCATTCAGATTTGATGGAGAAATCAAAAGCTTTACAGATAAGTAAAAGCTAAGAGAATTCAGCACCACCAAACCATCTCTACAACAAATGCTAAAATAACTTCTCTAAGTGAGAAACACAAGAGAGGAAAAGGACCTACAAAAACAAACCCAAAACAATTAAGAAAATGGTAATAGGAACATACATATCGATATTACCTTAAACGTGAATGGATTACATGCTCCAGCCAAAAGACACATGCTTCCTGAATGGATACAAAAACAAGACCTATATATATGCTGTCTACAAGAGACCCACTTCAGACCTAGGGACACATACAGACTGAAAGTGAGGGGATGGAAAAAGAAATTCCATGCAAATGGAAAGCAAAAGAAAGCTGGTGTAGTAATACTCATATCAGATAAAATAGACTTTAAAATAAAGAATGTTAAAAGAGACAAGGAAGGACACTAAATAATGGTGAAGGGATCGATCCAAGAAGATACAACAACTATAAATATATATGCACCCAACATAGCAGCACCTCAATACATAAGGCAACTGCTAACACCTATAAAAGAAGAAATTGACAATAACATAATAATGGAGGGGGAATCTAACACCTCACTTACACCAGTGGACGGATCATCCAAAATGAAAATAAATAAGGAAACAGAAGCTTTAAAAGACACAACAGACGAGATAGAGTTAATTGATAGTTATAGGACATTCCATCCAAAACCAGCAGATTACATTTCTTCTCAAGTGCATGCGCACAGAACATTCTCCAGGAAAGATCACATCTTGGCTAACAAATCAAGACTCAGGAAATTTAAGAAAATTGAAATCATATCAAGCATCTTTTCTGACCACAACATTATGAGATTAGAAATGAATTACAGGGAAAAAAACGTAAAAAACACAAACACATGGAGGCTAAACAATACGTTACTAAATAACCAAGAGATCACTGAAGAAATCAAAGAGGAAATCAAAAACTACCTAGAGACAAATGACAATGAAAATACGATGATCCAAAACCTATGGGATGCAGCAAAAGCAGTTCTAAGACGGAAATTTATAGCGCTACAAGCCTACCTCAAGAAACAAGAAAAATCTCAAATAAACAATCTAAACTTACATGTAAAGGAACTAGAGAAAAAAGAGCAAAATAAGAACCCAAAGAAGGAAAGAAATCATAAAAATCAGAGCAGAAGTAAATGAAATAGAAACAAAGAAAACAATAGCAAAGGTCAATAAAACTAAAAACTGCTTCTCTGAGAAGATAAACAAAATTGATAAACCATTAGCCAGACTCATCAAGAAAAAGAAGGAGAGGACGCAAATCAATAAAGTTAAAAATGAAAAAGGAGAAGTTACAACAGACACCACAGAAATACAAAGCATCCTAAGAGACTACTTCAAGCAACTCTATGCCAATCAGATGGACAACCTGGAAGAAATGGACAAATTCCTAGAAAGGTATAATCTTCCAAGACTGAACCAGGAAGAAATTGAAAATATGAAGAGACCAATCACAAGTAATGAAATGGAAACTGTGATTAAAAATATTCCAACAAACAAAAGACCTGGACCAGACGGCTTCATAGGTGAATTCTAGCAAACATTTAGAGATGAGCTAACACCCATCCTTCTCAAACTCTTCCAAAAAATTGCAGAGGAAGGAACACTCTCAAACTCATTCTATGAGGGCACCCTCACCCTGATACCAAAACCGGACAAAGATACTACAAAAAAAAGAAAATTACAGACCAATATCACTGATGAATATAGACGCAAAAATCTTCAACAAAATACCAGCAAGTAGAATCCAACAACACATTAAGAGGATCATACACCATGATCAAGTGGGATTTATCCCAGGGATGCAAGGATTCTTCAATATACACTAATCATTCAGTGTGATACACCATATTAAAAAACTGAAGAAGAAAAACCAGATGATCATCTCAATAGATGCAGAAAAAGCTTCTGACAAAATTCAACGCCTATTTATGAGAAAAACTCTCCAGAAAGTGGGCATAGAGGGAACCTACCTCAACATAATAAAGGCAATATACGACAAACCCACAGCAAACAACATTCTCAATGGTGAGAAACTGAAAGCATTTCCTCTAAGATCAGGAACAAGACAAGGATGTCCACTCTCCCCACTATTATTCAGCATAGTTTTGGAAGTCCTAGCCGTGGCAATCAGAGAAGAAAAAGAAATAAAAGGAATACAAATTGGAAAAGGAGTAAAACTATCACTGTTTGCAGATGACATGATACCATATATAGAGAATGCTAAAGATGCTACCAGAAAATTACTAGAACTAATCAATGAATTTGGTAAAGTTGCAGGATACAAAATTAATGCACAGAAATCTACTGCATTCCTATATAGTAATGATGAAAAATCTGAAAGAGAAATTAAGGAAACACTCCCATTTACCACTGCAACAAAAAGAAAAGAATAAAATACCTTGGAATAAACCCACCTATGGAGACAAAACACCTGTATGCAGAAAACTATATGACACTGATGAAAGAAAGTAAAAATGATACCAACAGATGGAGAGATATACAATGTTCTCGGATTGGAAGAATAGATATTGTGAAAATGACTGTACTACCCAAAGCAATCTACAGATTCAGTGTAATCCCTATCAAATTAACAATGGCATTGTTTTTACAGAACTAGAACAAAAAATCTTAAAATTTGTATAGAAACACAAAAGACCCAGAATAACCAAAGCAGTCTTGGGGGAAAAAAGCAGAGCTGGAGGAATCAGACTCCCTGACTTCCAAATATACTACAAAGCTACAGTAATAAAGAAATATGGTACTGGCACAAAAAGAGAAATATATATCAATGGAACAAGATAGAAAGCCCAGAGATAAACCCATGCACCTATGGTCAGCTAATCTATGACAAAAGAGGCAAGGATATACAATGGAGAAAGACAGTCTCTTCAATAAGTGGTGCTGGGAAAACTGGACAGCTACATGTAAAAGAATGAAATTAGAACACTCTCTAACACCATACACAAAAATAAACTCAAAATGGATTAGAGACCTAAATGTAAGACCAGACAATATAAAACTCTTAGAGGAAAACATAGGAAGAAAACTCTTTGACATAAATCACAGCAAGATATTTTTTGATCCACCTTCTAGAGTAATGGAAATAAAAACAAAAATAAACAAATGGGACCTAATGAAACTTCAAAGCTTTTGCACAGCAAAGGAAAAGACAAACAAGATGAAAAGGCAACCCTCAGAATGGGAGAATATACTTGCAAATGAATCAACGGACAAAGGATTAATCTCCAAATATACTAACAGCTCATGAAGCTCAACATTAAAAAACCAAAAACCCCATCCAAAAATGGGCAGAAGACCTAAATAGACATTTCTCCACAGAAGACATACAGGTGGCCAAGAAGCACATGAAAAGCTGCTCAACATCATTAATTATTAGAGAAATGCAAATCAGAACTACAATGAGGTATCACCTCACACCAGTTAAAATGGGCATCATAAGAAAATCTACAAACAACAAATGCTGAAGAGGGTGTGGAGAAAGGGAACCCTCTTGCACTGTTGTTGGGAATGTAAATTGATACAGTCACTATGGAGAACAGTATGGAGGTTCCTTAAAAAACTAAAAATAGAATTACCATATGACCCAGCAATGCCACATATACCCAGAGGACACCATAATTCAAAAAGACATATTCACTGCAATATTCATTGCAGCACTATTCACAATAGCCAGGTCATGGAAGCAACCTAAATGCCCATGGACAGATGAACGGATAAAGAAGTTGTGGTATATATATACAGTGGAGTATTACTCAGCCATAAAAAGGAGCAAAATTGGGTCATTCGTAGAGACGTGTATGGATCTAGAGACTGTCATACACAGTGAAGTAATTTAGAAAGAGAAAAACAAATATAGTATATTAATGCATATATGTGGAACCTAGAAAAATGGTATAGATGAACCGGTTTGCAGGGCAGAAATAGAGACACAGATGTAGAGAAGAAACGTATGGACACCAAGGGGGGAAAGTGGCTGGGGGTCGGGGGGTGGGATGAATAGGGAGACTGGGATTGACATATATACACTAATATGTATAAAATAGATAACTAATAAGAACCTGCTGTATAAAAAAATAAAATAAAAATTAAAAAAAATAAAACGAAAGAAAAAGTTCTTCCCTTCCCATAGACGTATTTATATGAATTATTTCTATGCTTATATCTATAAATACAAAAAAAAAAGGAATAAAACCTACCTTGAACCAAAAAAGGAAAAAAAAAAAAAAAAACAGAACCCACCAGTTATACAGAGGAAAACCCTACCAGGGCACTTGCTCCAGTGGTAAACAATTCTGAAGGAGGTCAGAGGTGGGGAATCATCTCACATGCAGCCAGCAGCACCCCCGCAAG
Organism: Platanista minor; assembly: GCA_004363435.1. Taxonomy (NCBI): domain Eukaryota; kingdom Metazoa; phylum Chordata; class Mammalia; order Artiodactyla; family Platanistidae; genus Platanista; species Platanista minor. The sequence continues at coordinate 16,479 of RJWK010026612.1, read as the reverse complement.
GAGCGTCCTCATTGCAAAGCTGGTGGATGGTGCCGAGGCGTCTCTGAGTAAACGTGAGCTGAGCCCCAGGCCAGCTGCTGCTGCACTTTTCCCACCCTTCCCAGGTAAAACACCTGAATGTGTGCAAGGACTTGAAAGCCTAGAGGAAGGGCCATGGAGCCACACCGGCAACAGCATGCAGGCCGACTTGGTGCCTGCAGGCCAGCCAGGATGGTCCTGGCCCCGGGCACTCTTCTGGAAGCTTTCCATTTCCTTTCCTGAGGTACTCCTCCTGTCCTCGCCCCCACTGCTTTTTTCCTTCCTCACCTCTGCCCGGGGAGAAATTCCAACGGCAGGTATTGGTAACACATCGTCTTCTTTAGCAGGTGGCATACTGTCAACACCTGCAGAAAGTCCAGCAGAGAGAGCCCCACTCAGACCGGACGACCCACAAAGCCGTGGCCCTACACTCCCTCCCACCAGCCCAGCCCCAAGACTGCTGACGGGGCAGAGAATATGGCTTCAGGCACAGCTGCAGGGGATCTTGCTGCCTGGAGGGGGTGTTTATAGCGACGTCAACCCAGGCACACCTGGGGAGGGCTGGCCGGCAGGGTCAGGCTGCCCACATCAGCCAATTCTCGCCCATCAGGGGCTCATAGTTGCAGAAAATGGGCCTTGCTGCACCGGCCAGGTTGAAGGAACCAGTGTAGGGTTCTGAGAGTCAGGATAGACAAGGGGTTGCAGCTCTGGCTTGTTTTCTAATCATTTTATCTGGTCCATGAGTGGGAGACAACTTCAAGAAAACCCTCTCCTAATGAGAAGCCAGGAGTCAGGGAGAGGAGGGGTGGTGGGTGGAGACAGAGGCCTGGTGCCCCAGCTGCAGTGGAAGCCTCTGGAAGACCAGGCGGAGTGAGGCCGCACAGAGTGAAGCCCAGGGTCACAGACCTGTCAGAGCTGCTGTTGGTTAGTTCAACTCCTGCCCTGAGGTGCTCCGGGTCAGCTCTGACCAACAGGTGAGCTGGGGGTGCTCTGCAATGAGGGCTATGTGCATGGTTCCTGTGTGCCCAGCCCTGCCGGGGTACCTGCCCAGGGGAGCTCCGTATCCTTGAAGGGGCCTGACCACGAGAGCCCCAGTGGCTGCTGGGTACCTGCCCAGGTGAGCTCCATATCCTGGGAGGGGGCCTGACCACGAGAACCCCGTGGGCTGCTGGGTACCTGGTAAAGGACATCAGGACAGTCTGTGAAGCTACCAAGGATATACATCCAGTAGTTCCTAATTCCTACACACTGCTAGTCAGTCTACTCTCCACCAGCACCTGGTATTCTGTATAGACTTAAAAGATGCCTTCTTCTGTATTCTATTAGTCTCAGAGTCACAAGAAACTTTAGCTTTTGACTGTCAGGACTCAACATACAACAAAAAGAATACTGCTGGGCCATCCTACCACAAGGGTTCAAAAATTCCCACACCATCTTTGGGGAAACGTTAGCTAAAGACCTAAAAGATCTACCTCTGGAGAAGGGAACCCTCCTTCAATAAGCAGACGACATTCTGATCGCCAGCCCTACTAAGGGGGACTCTGAACTACCTAGCCAATAAAGGATGGAAGGTGTCCAAGAAAAAGGCTCAAATATCACAGACTAAGGTGATTTGCCTGGGCTTCACTCTCACAGAAGGGCAGAGAAGCCCATGCCACGAAAGGGACGAAACCATATGCAGCCTTACTCTTCCAAAACAAGAAGACAGCTTAAGGGTTCCTGGGGAGGCCGGGGTTTGCTGCATCTGGATCCCTAACTACAGTCTAATAGCTGGGCCTCTATATGAAACACTGAAAGGAAAAGATGATGATCTTTTTGAATAGAATCCAGAAGCGGCCTTTCAAGAACTGAAAGAGCAGTTAATTCAGGCCCTGGCCCTTGTCCTCCCAAATTTAGCTAAACCCTTTGACCTTTACATTGCCGGTAGAAGGTGAATTGCCCTTGGAGTATTAGTGCAAAAACTGGGACCACCTGAAATGGAACAACTCGGAATGCCCTCCAGGTAGGAGAAACTACTGTAACCAAGGGCTCGGTCCACCGCCCCATCCAGCCAGGATACTGGGGGGATCTAAAAACCTGCAAATCAGCAGCCCACAAGGTCAGCTGCCTCCTAAGGGAAAAGGACCCCACTTGGTGATCCTAACCACCCACCTTGCCCTGAAGTTGCAGGGGTCGCTCCGTGGGCACACTGAACTCGAGTGAGGAGGCCCTCAAGCTCCAACCTCCAGCGAGACAACCTGGGGCAACGGGCCCCATGACGACTCGTGTGACCATCACTTGACCTGGAGCTTCACTCCCAGAAAAGAACAAGAGCGTGCCGCAAAAGAGCAGACTACTGTTTGCAGGACTTACTGCACGCAGAGGGGAGCTAATAAGCTTGGCGGGGGAACCGTATATAACGCTGTCACCATAGAAAAGCCTACAGACACCGCGGTGATGGCGGCCAATGAGACCGGCTGGACTCCTGGCTACTTCAAAAGGCTGTTGAATCAGTGGCCGTCATGGTCGTGGATCACCACCGGCCCTGGACTCTCTGGGAGTTGACCAGGCAGGGCTCTGACACCTAGTGCTATTTTTAAGTTAATTCAGTGGCCTAACTGAAGAAAGAGAAGGCTACTAGTCAGAGCATCTTGGCTGGCAGAAACCGTCAGCCTAAGGTGGCCGAACAGATGTGAGGCGGGGTAAAACCGCCCCCCCCCCCGCCCCGCGTCTCTGCGCATCTCTTTCCTGGACCCTTAAAAGTCATTAGAATCTATAACACTTCAAATGTTGGTGCTCAGGCGGATGAGCAGTGAGTCAGGAGCCCTGGGGACAATCAACCTCACCTGGGGGCTGCTGGGGAGAAGTTCTGCCCCTCCCCCCGGGTATGAGGATTCCCAACTCAGCACCAAGCAGTTACAGAAGAGGGGTCTGCACCCTCAGCCCCCCAAGAATAAGGAACGAAAAAAAGGCAGAGGAGGCTTTTGTCACCGGCAAAGCCTATTAAAGATTCCTGGGAGATAAAAATAGAATCTGGGCAATAAAATAAAGTCTAACCTTTTTTTCCTTTGTGCTTTGTCTAATTTCACGTGTTCCTAGGGTCCCGCAGGCAGAGGCTTCACACCCGGCACTTCAGACCCGATTTCCTAGTGCAAAATGTCTGGGCCGACACCTCAGCTCGCGGGGCCCCATGCAGACTCCAGACTAGAGCCTGAGCTCCAGCCAACCCGACCCTCGAGGGCTCCGCCCCCTCCCTCCCGCTGACGCTGCCGGGATCCCTACACAGCAGCGCGGCCCGCAGCCCGTGGGGGAGCGCACGCTCTCACCTCTGCATTGTCTGATCAAAATATAAAGTTTTGTTTTGCTTCTGAACCAAACTCAGCCTCGTTCTGTTGGCTCCAATGACCCTGGGCAGGGGGACCCTTGTTGGGGCCCACTCTAGAGGATCAGTGACAGAATTTGAGAACATTGTAACTTCAATGAACAGATGCGTGAGCCAAACTGTTATTATCATAAAGCAGTGTATAAGACTCGTGTAAAATAAGATGTTTCTAACACTTCCATTTGATATTTCCATAACTTTATTATACGCAAGTTCAGTGGAGGGGTTTGTCTTATTTGTCAGGTCAACAGTAGAGAAATGAAGTGATTTCTTTCCAAGGATGTACATCTAATAATGTTGGCTGAAGGTTGAAGCCTAATAATAAGCTTCAATTAATTGAAGCTTAATAATAAGCTTTAATCTTGTTTTGAATGCTTTTCCATTGAATATGGTACCTCTCTTTCAGCTCCCCCATTTCTGAGAAGTATAAAATCTTATAACTTATTATTACCAAAGGGGAAACGCAGGAGGAGGGATAAATTAAGAGTTTGGGATAAACACATACACACTGCTATGTATAAAATAGATCATCAACAAGGAACTACTGTATAGCACAGGGAACTACACTCAATATTTTGTAATAACCTATAAGGGGAAGTATTCTGAAAAACAATAGGTATCTACATCTACATCATCTATCAATGACAGATAAAACGTAACCTAAAGAAGGCCAATGGTGAGCGCTTCTGGACCTGAAGACTTCAATCATCTAAAGCTTGGAATCTGCCTACTGCCCAAGTCCCTTAATGAACATACATGTACCCGTAGCTTAAAAATTTCCCAGTTTGTGGTTCCGGGAGACACTGATTTGGAAAAATCCCTGGTGTTCTCCTTACATGCAGGGGACTCTTCCTACAGCTAAAACGTGCTTGTGACACTCAGAAGATGGTACACCGTTTGATCGGGAAGAGTTTGGAAAAGACACGTCATCTCCTCATATCCTGGTGCTCGGTTTCACCCCTCCAACCTCTTTCCTAACAAGCTCCCCACTTGGAGAATCAGCACCTTTAACCTCCTGTTTCCCACAGTTTGCAATTTGTCTGGAGGATGAACGGGAAGGGGGGAACCAACAAGAGACTAGCTGTAGGTGTTTGGACAGGCACATGTCACCCTAATTTCCCATCAGGAAGAAGAATTAATCAAAGGCTCAGACTGCCCCCCGGAACCAGAATAAGGCCTGAGGCAATCCTGCAGTTTTGTGACCAGGGCCCAAAAAAGCGACTTGAAAAATGTAGCTCAGGGGCACTGCAATTCACAAACCTGCAGGGTTATAAATGATAACTATCGTCCAAGATATATTGAGGTAAGGCAACAAAAAGGATTTAAAAGCAAGGCAGAATTGCAGGAAACAGTTTTCAAGATGTAGATTGGACTCGCCTTCAAAGCACATGAAAAGTGGCAGAACTTCGTCAATGATGCACTTGGCCAAAAATGAAAAGGGCGTATGCGGTTTTCCTAAATATATTCAGAAAAATCGCATGCGCGCTTTTTGGCCAACCAAGCAAGCAGGCAATGCAAATCAGCACTACAAAGAAGTCTCACTTCTCATTCGCATCCGTCAAAATGGCCATCCTGGAAAAGTGTAAAAACCACAAATGCAGGACAAGCCATGGAGAAAAAGGAGCCTTGTTACGCTGATGGGTGGGATGTAAATTGCCAACGGCCACTCTGCAGAAGTGTATGGTGTTTCCTAAAATATCTAAAAAACAGAGCTACAGAGCATAGGGCACTTCCACTCATGGGTGTATATCTTGGGAAAACCAAAAATCGACAGGACACAGGCACCCCAAGTTTAGTGCTGCTCTGTTTACAAGAACCTCGACTTGGGTACACCTTAAATATCCCAGGAAAGAGAAAAATGGATAAAGAGGTTGTGGTACTTATGTACAATGGAATATCACTCAGCCATGAAATCAATGTCATAAGGCTAGTAGCAACGTAATGAGTGGATTTAGGTACAATGATTCTAAGTGAAATAAGTCAGATAGAAAAAGAAACTTATCATAAGGTATCACTTAGAGGGGGACTCTAAAAATCGCTCCACATGAACTGAATTACAAAACAGAACAGAGTCACATATTTAGAAAACATGCTTACAGCTGCTTAAGGGGAAAGGTGAGGTAGGGTGATGCATAAAACAAGAGTTTGAAATTAGCACAGATACCGTTCCATAAACCAAATATGTAATGGACAAGACCTACTCGTTGCTCAACGAACTGCACTCAACAGACCCTATTCACCACAGAACAATATATCTGACTGTTAAGAATCTTAAAAAGTACTTATTGATATCTCTCTGTAAGTGAATCAAGTGGCTGTAAAGCGGCATAAACACAGCATTGAAAATCAGCTAAACCCCATTATAAAAATAAATTACAAAACAACAACAACAACAATAGAAACAAAGACAGCGAAAGAGAGAGAAATTCTTGCAAAACTTGTTCAGGGGCTGTGACGCAACCTGGATTGACCACCTCTAGACCCACAGCTGGATAAGACTTAAGGCTGGACACTCTTGGGGCTGAAAGGATTTGTGAGGTTGTGTGAGCAAATGCAGACCATTTAAAGTAATACTGCATGGTACCCATTTCATGGGTCCCAAATCGCCAGGTTCAGGGGAATCTTCCTACAGCTAAAACATGCATGGGAAACCCAGAGGATGGTACACCATGTGATTGGGAAAAGTTTCAAAAACGCACCTCATCTATTCATCTTCTGGTGCACCGGTTCGCCATTCCAGCTGCTTTACTAACAATCTCTCCACTTGGAGAATCAGCACCTTTAACGTCCTGTTTCATACAGTTTGCAATTTGTCCGGAGGATGAACGGGAAGAGGGGGAACCAATGAGAGAGTTGCTCTAGGTGTTTGGACAAGCACATGTCACTCTAATTTCCAATTAGGAAGAAGAATTAACCAAAGGCTCAGTGTGCCCCCCGGAACCAGAATAGGGCCTGAAGCAATCCTGCAGTTTTGTGGCCAGTTCCCAAAAAAGCGAGTTGAAAAATGGAGCTCAGGGGCACTGCAATTCACAAACCTGTAGGGTTATAAATGATAACTATCATCCAAAAATATACTGAAGTAAGGCAACCAAAAGGATTTGAAAGCAAGGCAGAATTGCAAGAAACAGTTTTTAAGACATAGATTGGACTCACCTTGAAAGCACATGAAAAGCAGCAGAATCTCGCCAATGATGCAGTTGGCCAAAAAGGGCATATGCGTTTTTCCTGAATATATTTGTAAAAATATAAAAATCCTCTTTCCTGAATATATATATGAAAATAGATACACACACACATATATAGTAATATATCCACAAAGTAAAAAAATTAAGCCGTACTAAAGAGTATACAGTAAAAACTAAATATTTACCATGTTTATTCCCAACGTTACCACCCAAAGGCAGTCACTCCTAATGGTTTCTTACGTATCCTTAAGACGGTCCATGCACATAACAAATAAACACACACAGACAAAAATATATGTGTATGTGTATTCCCTCTCCAATTAAAAAAAAAATAGCATATGCTGCAAACTGTTCTCCATTTTGTTTTTATCACTGTATATTGGAGACTATTCTATATTAGTACAGAGGTTTCTGCCTCATACATTTTGTTTTAAATTAAAGGCACAAAACAAAATAGTTTCAGGGCCTAGAGGAAATTACTTTTGAGGAAGGCTAAACAGATATTATGGGGAACTTACTGGGTATTAGGAGTATAAAGAGGAATTAGAAATCATTTCTACCTTCTAGGAGTCACAGACTATTAGGAAATACACTCACATAAACAATTTAGCAATTGTTAATACCGTATGATGTGATATTATGTTATATAGTGGCTACACAAAAGATTAAGTAATCAACTCTACTTGTGCCAGGAACAAATGTTAAGCACTTCATGGGCATTATCTCATATATGACTTACCACAACCCTATTACATGCCTGCAGGGGGTCTTTATTTGTCAGGGTTTGATTAGAAGTTCTGCCAGTTGAGAGACTGCACTATGATGAAAAGTTTCCCTGTTATATATTTACCAATAAAACAATCACTTATAAAATTAGTCATCAGATATCCCTCCTCATGTAACATCTTTCTGTTCCCATTAGCCTATTTGCAAATTCATTCCAAATTGTTTGAAAAATGAAACTGCAAATGTATTGCAGAAGATGTAGGACTTTCATGAAGTCATGGAAAGTAATAGTGGAGACTTCCTCAAATCTCAAGCAAAGCCAGAAGAATGTTATGAAGATAAGATTGTTATGGAAGTATACTAGTTAATAACTGAGGAAGACAAACTCCAAAAGGCTAGTGGCATTTCACAAGAAAATGATTTGAATGCAAAAGAAAGGAAAAGTAAAATATCTGTTCCATGTATCATGGTAAGCAAAGGCAAAAGCCTAGAGCAGATACACAAAAGATAACAACAGAGTGGTACAAATAAGTGTACCACTACAGAAAATCATCAAGTCAAAAAGGAAGAGAACAAGAGAAGAAGAAAGGAACCAAGAAATTACAAAACAGCCAGAAAACAATTAACAAAATGTCAACATTAAGTCCATACCTACCAATAATTACTTTAAATGTAAAGGACTAAATTATCTAATCAAAAGACATAGAGTGGCTTGGGACTTCCCTAGTGGTCCAGTGGTTAAGACTCGGCGATTTCACTACAATTCTGCAGCCTATGGAAGGAAAACCACATTCACAGAAAGACAGACAAAATGAAAAGGCACAGGACATTGTACCAGATGAAGGAACAAAATAAAACCCCAGAAAAACAACTAAATGAAGTGGAGGTAGGTAACCTTCCAGAAAAAGAATTCAGAATAATGATAGTGAAGATGATCTAGGACCTCAGAAAAAGAATGGAGGCAAGGATTGAGAAGACGCAAGAAATGTTTAACAAAGACCTAGAAGAATTAGAAAAAAAAACACCTAGAAGAACTAAAGAACAAACAAACAGACATGAACAATACAATAACTGAAATGAAAAATACACTAGAAGGAATCAATAGCAGAATAACTGAGGCAGAAGAATGGATAAGTGACCTGGAAGACAGAATGGTGGAATGCACTGCCACAGAACAGAATAAAGAAAAAAGAATGAAAAGAAATGAAGACAGCCTAAAAGACCTCTGGAACAACATTAAACACAACGACATTCACATGATAGGGGTCCCAGAAGGAGAAGATAGAGAGAAAGGACCAGAGAAAATATTTGAAGAGATTATAGTCAAAAACTTCCCTAACATGTGAAAGGAAATAGCCATGCAAACCCAGGAAGCACAGAGAGTCCCATACAGGGTAAACCCAAGGAGAAACACACTGAGACACAGTAATCACACTGACAAAAATTAAAAACAAAGAAAAATTATATTGAAAGCAGCAAGGGAAAAACGACAAATAACATACAAGGGAACTCCCATAAGGTTAACAGCTGATTTCTCAGCAGAAACTCTACAAGGCAGAAGGGAGTGGCACGATATATTTAAAGTGATGAAAGGGAAGAACCTACAACCAAAATTACAATACCTGGCAAGGATCTCACTCAGATTTGACAGAGAAATCAAAAGCTTTACAGATAAGCAAAAGCTAAGATAATTCAGCACCACCAAACCAGCTCTACAACAAATGCTAAGGGAAATTCTCTAGGTGGAAAACACAAGAGAAGAAAAGGACCTACAAAAACAAACCAAAAACAATTAAGAAAATAGTAATAGGAACATACATATCGATAATTACCTTAAACGTGAATGGAGTAAATGCTCCAACCAAAAGACACAGGCTCGCTGAATGGATACAAAAACAAGACCCATATATATGCTGTCTACAAGAGACCCACTTCAGACCTAGGGACAAATACAGACTGAAAGTGAGGGGATGGAAAAAGATATTCCATGCAAATGGAAATCAAAAGAAAGCTGGAGTAGCAATACTTATATCAGATAAAACAGACTTTTAAATAAAGAATGTTACAAGAGACAAGGAAGGACACTACATAATGAGCAAGGGATCAATCCAAGAAGAAGATATAACAATTATAAATATATATGCACCCAACGTAGTAGCACCTCAATACCTAAGGCAACTGCTAACAGCTCTAAAAGAGGAAATTGACAGTAACACAATAATAGTGGGGGACTTTAACACCTCACTTCCACCAATGGACAGATCATCCAGACAGAAAATTAATAAGGAAATACAAGCTTTAAGTGACACAACAGACCAGATAGATTTAATTGATAGTTAAAGGACATTCCATACAAAAACAGCAGATTACACTTTCTTCTCAAGGGCACATGGAACATTCTCCAGGACTGATCACATCTCGGGTCACAAATCAAGCCTTGGTAAATTTAAGAAAACCGAAGTCATATCAAGCATTTTTTTCTGACCACAACGTTTTTTTTTTGCAGTACGCAGACCTCTCACTGTTGCGGCCTCTCCCGTTGCGGAGCACAGGCTCCGGACGTGCAGGCTCAGCGGCTGTGGCTCACGGGCCCAGGTGCTCCGCGGCATGTGGGATCCTCCCAGACCAGGGAACAAACCCGTGTCCCCTGTATCGGCAGGTGGACTCTCAACAATCCCACCACCAGGGAACCCCTGACCACACGTTTTGAGAATAGAAACCAATTACAGGGAAAAAAACGTAAAAAACACAAACACATGGAGGCTAAACAATACATTACTAAATAACCAAGAGATCACTGAAGAAATCAAAGAAGAAATCAAAAACTACTTAGAGACAAATGAGAACAAGAACACGATGATCCAAAACCTATGGGATGCAGCAAAAGCAGTTCCAAGAGGGAAGTTTATAGCAATATAAGCCTACCTCAACAAACAAGAAAAATCTCAAATAAACAATTTAACCTTACACCTAAAGGAACTAGAGAAAGAAGAACAAACAAAATCTAAAGTTAGTAGAAGGAAAGAAATCATAAAGATCAGAGCAGAAACAAATGAAATAGAAAAAAGAAAACAATAGCAAAGATCAATAAAACTAAAAGCTGGTTCTTTGAGAAAATAAACAAAATTGATAAACCTTTAGCCAGACTCATCAAGAAAAAGAGGGAGAGGACTCAAGTTAATAAAATTAGAAATGAAAAAGGAGAAGTTAAAACAGATACTGCAGAAATACAAAGCATCATGAGAGACTACTACAAGCAACTCTATGCCAATAAAATGGACAACCTGGAAGAAATGGACAAATTCTTAGAAAGGTATAACCTTCCAAGACTGAACCAGGCAGAAATAGAAAATATGAACAGACCAATCACAAGTAATGCAATTGAAACTGTGATTAAAAATCTTCCAACAAATAAAGGTCCAGGAACAGTGATTTAAAATCTTCCAACAAATAAAAGTCCAGGAACAGATGGCTTCACAGGTGAATTCTATCAAACATTTAGAGAAGAGCTAACACCCATCCTTCTCAAACTATTCAAAAAAATTGCAAAGGAAGGAACACTCCCAAACTCGTTCTATGAGGCCACCATCACCCTGATACCAAAACAAGACAAAGATACTAAAAAACAGAAAATTACAGACCAATATCACTGATGAAATTAGATGCAAAAATCCTCAACAAAATACTAGCAAACAGAATCCAACAACACATGAATGGAATCATACACCATGAACAAGTGAGATTTATCCCAGGGATGCAAGGATTCTTCAATATACACAAATCAATCAATGTGATACACCATATTAAGAAACTGAAGAATAAAAACCATATGATCATCTCAATAGATGCAGAAGAAACTTTTGACAAAATTTAACATGAATTTATGATAAAAACTCTCCAGAAAGTGGGCATAGAGGGAACCTACCTCAACATAATAAAGGCCATATACGACAAACCCACAGCAAACATCATTCTCAATGGTGAGAAACTGAAAGCATTTCCTCTAAGATCAGGAACAAGACAAGGATGTCCACTCTCCCCACTATTATTCAACATACTTTTGGAAGTCCTAGCCATGGGAATTAGAGAAGAGAAAGAAATAAAAGGAATACAAATTGGAAAAGAAGAAGTAACACTGTCACTGTTTGCAGAAGACATGATACTATAAATAGAGAATCCTAATGATGCCACCAGAAAACTACTAGAGTACTAGAGCTAATCAATGAATTTGGTAAAGTTGCAGGATACAGAGTTAATGCATAGAAATCTCTTGCATTCCTATACACTAACAACAAAAGATCAGAAAGAGAAATTAAGGAAACAATCCCATTCACCATTGCAACAAAAAGAATAAAATACCTAGGAATAAACCTACCTAAGGAGACAAAAGACCTGTACTCAGAAAACTATAAGACACTGATGAAAGAAATCAAAGATGACACAAACAGATGGAGAGATATACCACATTCTTGGATTGGAAGAATCAATACTGTGAAAATGACTATACTACGAAAATGACTATACTACCCAAAGCAATCTACAGATTCAATGCAATCCCTATCAAATTACCAGTGGCATTTTTTACAGAACTAGAACAAAAAAAATCTTAAAATTTTTATGGAGACAAAAAAGACCCCGAATAGCCAAAGCAGTCTTGAGGGAAAAAAACAGAGCTGGAGGAATCAGACTCCCTGACTTCAGACTATACTACAAAGCTACAGTAATCAAGACAATATGGTACTGGCACAAAAACAGAAATATAGATCAATGGAACAGGATAGAAAGCCCAGAGATAAACCCATGCACCTATGGTCAACTAATCTGTGACAAAGGAGGCAAGGATATGCAATGGAGAAAAGACAGTCTCTTCAGTAAGGGGTGCTGGGAAACCCAGACAGCTACATGGAAAATAATGAAATTAGTGCAATCCCTAACACCATACACAAAAATAAACTCAAAATGGATTAGAGACCTAAATGTAATACCAGACACTATAAACCTCTTAGAGGAAAACATAGGAAGAACACTCTTTGACATAAATCACAGCAAGATCTTTTTTGATCCACCTCCTAGAGTAATGGAAACAAAAACAAAAGTAAACAAATGGGACCTAATGAAACTTAAAAGCTTTTGCACAGCAAAGGAAACTACAAACAAGACAAAAAGAAAACCCTCAGAATGGGAGAAAATATTTGCAAATGAATCAACGGACAAAGGATTAATCTCCAAAATATATAAACAGCTCATGCAGCTCAATATTAAAAAGCAAAGAACCCAATCAAAAAATGGGCAGAAGACCTAAATAGACATTTCTCCAAAGAAGATATACAGATGGCCAAGAAGCACATGAAAAGCTGCTCAACATCACTAATTATTAGAGAAATGCAAATCAAAACTACAGTGAGGGGTCTTCCCTGGTGGCACAGTGGTTGAGAGTCTGCCTGCCGATGCAGGGGACACGGGTTCATGCCCCGGTCCGGGAAGATCCCACATGCCGCAGAGTGGCTGGGTCCGTGAGCCATGGCCGCTGAGCCTGCACGTCTGGAGTCTGTGCTCCACAACGGGAGAGGCCACAACAGTGAGAGGCCCGCGAACCACAAAAAAAAAAAAAGATATGTGAGGCAATTGATGTGTTAGCTATCTAGATGGAGGGAATCATTCACAATGTATATGTGTATCAAATCACTACAAATATCTTACAATTTCATTTGCAAATTATACCTCAATGAAGCTGAATTTTTGTTAAAAAATTAAAACACCTTTCAAAAATGACCCTTTGGGGACACACAGCAAACTTGGGCTGAAGTCTTGCTGCTCCAACCCAACTGTAAAGATGTCATAATAACAAGAAGGATGTTGATAGATTCCAGAACTTAATTACTATAAGAAAAGACTGAGGGAGAAAAAATAGTGATTCAGTTCCTGAATGGGGAAAAAAATGACAGTCAATATGTAAGAGTGCCAATACCATGAAAATGGATATTCTGGGTGAGAACTTAATTGTGCTTTTTTTCTTTCCCTCTCACATTGTTTCTTCAAGATGGTTTCCTAAAAATTGATTTGCATATATAATTTTATCAGATAATGCCAAATTCCTTTGCATGCAGTTATATAATTTTGCACTTCCATCAGCAATGTATGAGAGTGTCTGATAATTCATAGCCATGCTAATAGAGTATGTTGTCAAATTTTTGGATTTCTGATAGGTGAGAGAGTTGAGAAATGGTGTCTCAGTGTTGTTTATTTACATTTATTTATTTATTTTTATTTTTGGCTTAGTCGGGCCTTAGTTGCGGCATGCGGGGTGCTGAGTGTGTGGGCTCTGTAGTTGTGGGCTTTGTTGCCCCACGGCATGTGGGATCTTAGTTCCCTGACCAGGGATCTAACCCATGTCCCCTGCACTGGAAGGTGGATTCTTAGTCATTGGACTACCAGGGAAGTCCCCCAGTGTTGTTTTAAACTGACTTTCTAATTATGAGTAAGCTTGACTGCCTTTTTGTTTAAAAGACATTTTTCTGTCTTTTTTGTGAACTGCCTATTTGTGAATTTTGTCAATTGTCCTATCATGTTATGGATCTCATTTTCTCAGTTTCTTAATGTAAATCAGCCTTTTGTCTGTGGTACAAGCTGCAGTTTTTCATTTGTCTTTTGCTATGTTTGTAGCACTTTTTGCCATGCAAAAAAAATATTTATAATCTTTAAACACTTAAATGTAACAGTCTTTACTATCATTTCTTCTGATTTTGGGTAATAGTTAAGAAAAGATTTCCCCTCTACCAGTTCTAAAGAAATTTATCCCTGTGTCTTCTAGGGCTTGTATGGTTTCATGTTTTTAATTTTAGATTTCAAACTATTTTGCTAATGTTTTCAAGTCTTATATTCTTACTGATTTTCTGTCTACTTGTATTAAACTATGACTGTGGATTTATCTATTTTTCTTTTCTGGTTTGTTAGTCTTTTATTTCATGTATTTTGAAGCTCTGAATTAGGTGCATATACATTGAAGATTGTTATGTCTTTATGTTGAACTAAGCTTTTTATTATTATGAAATGTCCTCTTTACCCCTGGTAATATATTTGTCCTAAAGTTTACTTTGTCTCATATTAATATAGTTCAGCTTTCTTAAGAGTAATATTTGCAAATTTCTTTTAACTTATGAGTTATAATATTTAAGAATATATTATATTCTTGCATATCTATATATACATTTTATATATATATATATATATATTTGTGTATTATTTAATTGGTTCCTTTTAAAAGCCAATATGATCAATAGAAGAATGGCATAATGATGTCAAGTAACAGCACTTGACCTCTTCCTATTTGTTCATTTATTGGCATGTATTATTTTTATCATATCAATAGCAGAATAAAATGTAATTTTGAAAAAAAAACAAGAAAGCCAGTATGAAAATCTCTGCCTTTTCATTTTGGTGTTTAGACCATTTACACTTAGTGTAATTTTCCACGTGGTTACGTTTAAATTTACCATTTTGCTATTTGTTTTCTATTTTTCTGATCTGTTCATGGTCCCCTTTTAATATTTTCCTGTTTTTTTTTGAATTTTTAAATTTTATTTAATTTCCACTTCTGGTTTATTACCTATATATATATTTTTTTAAATATATTTTTTGTTTATTTATTTATTTTGGCTGTGCCGGGTCTTAGTTGCGGCACATGGGAGCTTTGCTGTGGCATGTGGCATCTTTAGTTGCAGCATGTGGGCTTCTTAGTTGTGGCGTGCAAACTCTTTAGCTGCAGCATGTGTGCAGGATCTAGTTTCCTGACCAGGGATCGAACTCTGGCCCCCTGCATTGGGAGCGTGGAGTCTTACCCACTGGACCACCAGGGAAGTCCCATTGGTTGTATTTTTGTATTAGTTTTTTAGTGGTTGTTCTAGAGTTTACAATTGCATCTTTAACTTATACTCTATCTTCAAATACTATTATACCACATGATAAAATGTAAAAATCATACGAGTATACTTAAATATCTCCCATCCATTCTTTGTTGCTGTTCTTGTCATACATTTCACTTCTACACGTTATTAATCTCACAATACACTATTATTATTTTTGCTTAAACAGATATCTTTTAAATAAATTATAGTTTATTTATGAGAATCATTATACTTACCATATTTATTATTCCTTTGTATAAATCCAACTTTCTGTCTTGTATCATTTTCCTTCAGCTTGGAGAACTTCAACATTTCTCTTACTGTAGTACAATATGTTAGAGACCACCTCTCTCAGATTTGTCTGAAAATATCTTTATCTTACCTTGATTTTTGAAGAATATTTTTGTTATATGAAGAATCAGGTTTTTTTTTTCTTTCAGAGTATTAAAAATGTTCTATCTTCTGACTTGCCTAGGTTCTAATGAGAAAGCTGTTGTCATTTTAATCTTTGTTTCTCAGTACATAATGTGTATTTTAGTTCCTCTTATTGTTTTTCATTTTTCTCTTTATCAGTGCTTTTCAGCAATGTGATTATAATGTGCTTTGATGTGCTTTTCTTTTTACACTTACCCTATCTGGGGTTAGTTGAGATTCTTGGATCTAGGGTGGTAGTTAAAAACAGTATAAAACAGTGTTATATCTGAATTCCATATGGTCAAGAAGCTAGAGAAAAGACTGAATGAACATGCTAAGTAGAGACATGGAAGATACTAAAAAATCACAAATAGAACTCCTAGAAATGAAAACCATATTGTCTTAGATGAAAACCACACTGCATAGAAGTGACAGCATACTAGATATTGCAGAAGACTGTTTAGTTAATTTGAACATAAAGCACTAGAAACCATCCCAAATGAAACACAGAGAGGAAATTTATCACAGATTACCTTAAATTTCTGAGAAGAAAAAGGTGAACTTATTGAATTGAGATGAGCTCCAATGTGCTGGAAGATGTGAGAGAGGTAGGGAAGATTCTAAAAGGCAAATAGGATAGAGGTTTAGGCAAAAAGATAGATAAAAAGATTGTAGGGCTTCCCTGGTGGTGCTGTGGTTGAGAGTTCGCCTGCCGATGCAGGGGACACGGGTTTGTGCCCTGGTCCAGGAAGATCCCACATGCCGCAGAGCGGCTAGGCCCGTGAGCCATGGCCCGCTGAGCCTACGCATCCGGAGCCTGTGCTCTGCAACGGGAGAGGCCACAACAGTGAGAGGCCCGCGTACCGCAAAA